>JAJHUR010091459.1:0-20453 GCA_027495735.1 Lutjanus campechanus
TTTTTTTTTTTTTTTTTTTTTTTTTTTTTTTTTTTTGCTGTTTTAAGCAGGTGTTTGAAGTTAAGGCAAAGTGTTGATGAGATCTTGCATCTTTACATAAGGTGTGGATTGGACAGTTTGTAGGTGTTGCCTCAAATACCACCACTTTTTTTTATTTTTCATTTTTATTGTGTTCATGTAGCGTGTTGTTGGGTTGTAATGCAGCTGTTGCAACTAGGTGGTTTAGCATTTAATCCATCAATACAGTTTGTTCTTTTTTCTGTCAAGAATGGCATCATCGTTAGTGTTTCTCCCCTGCCAGTCTCAGAAATATAGCTTAAATGTACTTAAGTAATATAAGCTAATGCTGTGAAGTGATTCTGCATAACACCTGCAGAACTCCTCTGTGGCCTTAAACCTGCAGAGCTGGCAAGGAAACAAACCATACTGCAGCATTTGACTTATCACATAGAAGTCACTCAATTATCAAGCTTCTCCAGGCATTTTTATAAGTCACTGACCAGCCTAGGTTGCTATGATCATATGTCCTGCAAATTTTGATCAAATTATATGTCTTCTGTACCAGTTTTACATTTGTAAAATTCAACAAACAAGTGAAATCAAATATTTCTGGAGTTTAAGAACAAGGATAATTGCACAAAAGTTTTCCTTTTTGAGTAAGTACAGTAATATCAAGGGTATTTGAATGGCATGGTCTGACACATCATTCATGATCTTGACCACATGTCTTAAAGTCGGATGTGTGTAATAACATAGGCTGTGAGAAAAGCAGAAATGTTTAAATGAACTGTCGTGTCCTTGTGTAGGCAGAGGAACATGCAGCAGACATACGAAGCTTTGTGCTGCGAGGTCACTCGTCTCCATTCAGAGCTGAAGCACCAAACAGACCTGATTAGGAAGCTCAGGCCACTTGTCAGTGAGACAAGACAAGGTGAGGTACACACACAGACATATGGGCACATTCTGGGTTGTGACATTGTTATTGCAAATGATTCCATCTTTAATTTCTGTGTTTGTGTCAGTACATGTGATAATATCCCACCAGCACTGCTCCCCTTCTGCTTTTTCACACCTCCCCAGCAGGAGGAGCATCCCATATATTCCCTTATAGCAGATTCTCACAGGTTGCCACTGAGATGCAGTGAGTGCAGAAATCTTTATTTCAGTTTCCTTGTGTCTTCCAGACTAGCATAAAAACAAATGGCAATTCTGCTTTTACCTTAAGGGCCCAGGTAATTATTTTCTCTTTTGTTTTAAGCACTCTTTGTTTGAATGTTTGTGAAAAAACACTTTGCACATCAATTTGATGACACAGGGAAGGCAAAAGAACTCCTGCACACCGTCTAACTTGCAATATTACACTTATTTGCAATGTTTTCGGTACAAGCTACTGGGCAAGTGGTTTGTTTCAAATTTCAAAATTATATATGTATCCCAAAGTACTCACATTAAATGGGTAAATAAATGCTTAAAGCCCCAAATGGTTGAACCACATTCTCGAAAAAATATAAATAATACATTCTCATATTTTGCAGGTTACATTTGTAAATGAACCTTTACATAGATAGTGAAAGACAACACCCATAAATTAATAGAACCCTACATAATAGCTACAACAAGGCAAACAGTTCATCTATGTATATGTATGTTAAATAACAATGATCAAATTTGCCTCAACCCCATCAAGGCAGCATACATTCATTCAAGTAGGTCCCAACAGAACCCTACACAATACTAAATAAAACATACACCATTAAATGCAGTAGACATCAGGGTTTCAAAAAAAAAGTCCATGCAGCACAGATGAATACGTACATCAATGTTTGTCCATTATCTTATATTTCAATGATTTTATTTTGTTATTTTTCTGATGAAAATACATGAACATTTGTAAACTTTGTTTATACAAGTGTCGTATTCATAAATGTAATTGTACCTCTACTTTTGCTTACTTTCTATGCTTTGCCAGTCATAAATTTGATTGCAACCTTGTTTCTTTATTCTCGACACAAATGTTTCTCATACCATTGAATAATCAAGTAATGTGTGCTCTCTAGAGGAGCTGTCTGCACTCGCTTAAAGGAGAAATCTGTAATTTATTTGCTCTACTAAATCCTAAAATGACAACGATATGTCAGCAGAGATCGAGGAAACGTAAATGAAATGCTCACTTCTCTTACAACAAAGCTACAACCCCGGTGTCCCCCTTTGAAATTTTGGGCAGGAAAAAGTGCTTTTGTTTGCCTGAGTTCTGTTCTAAGTGTCTGTTTATGAGTCGTAGCAAATCCTTAATAATGTTTTAGAAGGAGCAGATGTTTATAACAGTTAAATTGAGCAATATAGCAATGAAGTCTGGCAGGCAGTGAGACAGGCAGCCACTGAACTGCAGAAATGCAGAGTGTGTGTTTTCAGAGCAGTGGTTTTGTTTTCAAGATAATAGGCTTGGCTTTACATTGACAGACAACTGGCAGTTATAAACAGCTGATCAACTTACAGTGGAGTACTCGTCATCACTTATTTTCATATTACAATGCTGCACGCATCCGGTGCTCCTGCAGTGTTCCTGCAGCCTGCTCAAGCTTCCCCCAGCCTGGGGAGGAGGGGGCAGTGGGAAACCACTCACTTTCAACCATAGTCTGGAGATTAAATAGCATTTTAACCTATTTAATATATCCTCTATGGCTCGCAATTTCTACTGCCCCTTTTAAAAATAAACTTTTCATTGTCCAAAATACTTCAGTTTGAAAGACTTAATTGACAAAAAGATTACAGGAGATGATTATAGGACCTGTATACTAGAAACCAAATGATAAGCAGAGAGGGGAAACGATCAACTATGAAGGTAAATACTGCAGTTAGAGGCTGTACAACCACAATGAGTTTTTTATAACCGACCTGAAGGATTGAAATCATACATTGACAAGTGTTACTAGCATATTTGACTTATCTTACAATTGAAAATGTGTCTTTAACCCGAGTGTCAGGCAGTGTCAGATTTATGGTCTACATACACGTGTTGTCTCGTGGCTGAAATTCAGACATTGCCTCTCTGCTCAGGCACTAATGTGGCTAACATCAAACGAAAGAGGAGGACTACTGCTGCCTCTCATAAGTTAAGGGAGGGCTTTTCTGAAGAAGTACTACTCACTGAGAAGATTTCTCCTGCTGCTCCTTGTTGCGATTTGTATGAGGGTGTGATAAGACTGTGGATATTATCGAAGTACTCAAACACTTTGATAAAGGACATCATGAAATGCTCTGTCCCTCCTCTCCAGTCCCCCTGTGATGATGTATTCTACCCCGGGAGAGATTACCTCTGTTGTCAATTCCCCCGGAGTGTGAGAAGAGCAGACTGGGAAGTGAAAATTAGAACGAAATATGGCAAGAAAATAAATCTTGGCCTATTTATTCCACTGAATAAGAGGGTAATCCTGTAACTTAGATGAGACTGATGGAGAGAAATAAGGAAAGCAGGGGCGGCAAAGAAAGGGAGGGAGGAAGAGGGAGGGGGGAGGAGAGTGAGCTATGTATTTATTCAGTCGTATTGTGCATCTGTATTCTTCTAATGTTCCTCCTTTGGAATCACTTTTATTCAAATCCTAGACTCAGGAGACCCTCTCATGGAAGAGTAGCAGGGAGGGATGGATGGAGAGATGATGTGTAGATGGAGAGAGCGGGAGGAGATACTCATTTAAACTTTATTATTCGCTCAAGATGATGATTTGATAGCAAAGCAATGATGTGTGTGTGTGTTTGTGTGTGTGTGAGAGAGAGATTAGGACATCTGATTCTGTTCTGGTGAACAAAACTTAATTATTATTTTGGATATTTACTGATTCACATGCAGTGATATTTCCATGGTGCAGAGGGTTTATTGTACAGCGTGTAGCTGGCTGCTGCGCCGTGTGAGATTTTACCTCACTGCTCTGTTTTTGCACTGTGAGGCCTATTATCTAGTCAGGGATCAAAAGGCTCTGCTGAACGCACCTTGGAATTTTTAAATCTCTTTAGAAACCTAAGTGTAATCCACGTGTAAACATGTAGAGAGGTGCGATTGTGCCAAATATAAAAAGAGATCTCTTCCAGTTATTGGAGGAAAGAGAAGATGACTTCATTTAAGCTAGCAGCTGGATTTTACAGACAGACATGATGTTGCTGTAAGAACAAAACAGTTTTCACACATACTTCTCACCAACTTATACATAGAAAAATGGAATAAAATTAATCTTCAGTTTTAGCAAAATCACAAAAGAGATTGCCCTCTTGTGTGTCCTGTCTGTCTAATGGTGATGGATAGCAGAAATTAACTAAAAGCTGAAAAGTAAATGTTAAGTAATATCCGTGGTTGACTTATAGCTTTTAATATTGCAGATATGTATTCAGCAGCTTTAACGTAATTATCCTTTAGTATGTCACCAAGAATATTTTGTTCTTTCTTCTCAGCCATACAAGAACTTTGTCTAAATAACATATAGTATGACAAAAACACATATGTGAATGGCAATAAGTGCTCAAAGAATAAGTAAAAAGACCCAAGAATGTAACTGAGCATCCAGTGTCAACTTGTAGCAATGCACAGCTTACAAAACTGAGGGGCTGCACTATGAAGCAAGTTTGACATGAGCTGGCTGACAACCTAAAACCCCCGTCAGAGATAATGGGTATCATGACAGCAGTTACCAACTTTCTTTGTTAACCTAGGCTTTTTTCTTCAGGCTCTGTGCGTTTGCCCATAAAAGGGGGCATTTGGTGCATCATTTGGCTCTTCTTCTGCACAAAGTGGATCGAGCTATAAAGACTATAAAAAACATATTACATATTTGAGCTGCAGTGTAAAACGGACTCAAGCAGGACAAAGGCATCATTCAAATTAGTGTATGGATGATATACTGTGTAAAATTGAGAAAAGTGTTCATATGACCTGAAGCAAACAGGAAAAGAAAAAAGGAAAGAAAAATATTTTCTGCGTCACCAACTGAATGCGAGTAGGTTCCCTTGGCAACACGGCCATATAGTATCGTTCATAAAGATCATCAGGAAAAGAATTGATTGATTTAATGATTTAATCTGAAATTCTGAACATAACCTCCCTCAAACCAGGTTGTGTTCAGCATGTTACCGTGGCGATATAGCCAGGTTTAAAAGAGAGCTACCTCTGTGACCCTGGCTTTAGACGCAACATCTCTCATCACATCATCAAGTTGTGTCAGCGTGTCTGTACATCATAACATGGTGAATGAATGTTGAAATTAGTGACTAAAATCATATCAATACCAATATGAGGGACAGCCAAATTATTCAAAAAATATATATATCTAGGAAAACAATGCACACATTGATACTGGTGCTTCAGCTTCCAGTACTGGCAATCTGTGTTGATTTTTGCAACAATTTCAACGACCATATCCAACTTTTTTCTTCCCCTTATCCTTCACTTTGTTCCTTCCCTTCTATACCCCCCCCCCTCCCTCTCTGTCTCTAGCTGCCTCAACGGTTCCAATCCAGTGTCTGGACGATGTGGAAAAGAACAACAACCACACAGTCCCTCGGGCATCAGTGCCTCGCCCCCCTAGTGCCCCCCCACTCCCCTCATGCTCCGGCCGTCCCTGCCCCCCTGCCGGCGGGCCGTCAGGCACCCTGCTGCCGGACAGTCTGAGGGAGGACTGCTGGTACAATGGGCCCTGGCCCTCCCAAAGCTGCTCCGGAGAGGCTCTTGTCGGCAGCGACTCCGGCTCTGTCGTCCTGCCCCCGCCTCCCCTGAACCAGGCCTCCCTGGATGACAGCTCACGCTCCTTCCCCAGCCCCCCCAAACCCAGCGATGCCATGTTCTGGGAGGGACACTCTGCTGCATCCAGCTCATCCTCAATTGGAATCTGCACTCCCAGGAGCCCTCCCAATTCTGGGTGGACCAAGCCCTATTGAGAACAACTTCAATAAGAGAATAGATTATCAAACGGTGTGTAATTGGATGGAAAATAAACGAATGGATGAATGAATAGACTCTCCGACCCTGCCACATAGCTACCACCTGACCTGCCTTAAGTTGATGAGACCACTCCTCTGGGCTGGACTGGACCTGCTAGTTGTGGGAACTGAGGCCAGAGGAGGCCTTTTCGAGGTATAGACTCTGAAGTCACCTCTGCGCACTGCACTGGTGAACATATCTGACTTTGCAGAGGAAAAGTTGATGAGAGACCCTCAGCAGAATAAATAGTTTGTCCGTGTGTGTGTGTGTCCTTGTATGCACATGCATAAATGTGTGCAAGCATGCATACAAGCAGTTTTATTTGTGTGTGTGTATATATACACACATCAAACAGCGTGTGCCTGTGCGTGCAGATCAGTGTGTGGGCACATTTCGCCTGCCTGTATCTGCATCTCATCATAATAAACCTAATAGGGCTCAAAGGTCCTCTTTCTCCACTCACTGTGGCCAGAGATCACTGGGGCCACAGCATAATACTCGAATTTGTAAAACTGTACTCCCAACAATGCAAGTCTTTCTACATTTGATCGCTGTAAAGTATACAAGGTATGTAGTCTCATGTATGTCTCATGATGGTGTGAAGGAGATGTCAAGGGATGAGGACTTGATGTGATTGTTTTTGTACTGTGATGGAGACAGATATACAGTAACTGTAGGATAATCACTGATTTTTGTTCCAAATTTGAACAGCTACCAAATGAGATCTTTGACATACGTTTCTTCTATGACAAGTTTTGATTTTCATTTTAAGTCCTTATGGATTAATATTGCAGCAGGCTGTCAATCTGCCAATGCTTTACGGAATCATCTTTCAGAATGCAGTTAACACAGTATCTAGACTTTAAAGGAAATTATTATTTTAATCTAAAAAATGTCTTGTTTCTGAAATAAAACACTCCACCCTCACCGGCACCACAAAAGGTTCAACTATTAATGATTTCACAGAAATTCCACGACTCAAGCAAGCCTCCTTAAACCCGCCTGTTATCACATTTCATTCTCTCAGAACTGCTGTCAGACAATGTCTGTTGTGTTGTTTTCTTTTCTCAGCTGCAATGGGAACATGTAGATGTAAGGCTGTGCATTGTTGAAGCTTTTTCTGTAGGACTGGATTTGACAGACTCATTGAATAGGCTTCATACACTTCCCTGTATTTGAAACCCTGATTAAGTTGGAAACCTGTTGAGGTTTGTGGAGACTTTGAATTACAGAAAATCTATCTAAACTCTGTACTGTGCTGGTGTTAATCTTTGATACATTTGTTTTGCAGTATGACGTAAGTAAGTTTTGTGAAAAGGGAAGATCCTCTATGATTTCTCTTTTTAAGAGTCAGATGAGTATTAAAAAAAACTGAAAGATGTACAAAGGAAAACACATTATGAGTAGAATACAAGATTTACAGAGTGAGGAATGTGCATATCTGTATAAATATATATGGTGGGCTTCAGTACTCTGCCAAACGCAGTTTTGCACTCCAAACCATAGGTTTTGGTTTTTTCTCCCCCACCCCAAAGACTTCTGATGTGTAAAAGAGCCGTTTGCGATGGTGGTGACAATAAGTCTATTAACCTGAAGAAATGTGAGCTGTGACTTGAAAAATTGGTGCACAAAGCACAAAGGCCCATGGTTGTTGAAAAGACTTTGTTTTCCCATTTTTCTTCAGTCTGTTTAATAACTGTGGTCTTCTTTTTTTTTTCTTTTTTTTTTTTTAAGAAATGTTATTTTACAGCAGTAGTTTCATACTTCTGTAAACGATTTGCAAACCAAAATGCAATGTACAGTAGATATGGATTATATTTTAGATTTACTGCACTTCAGACTGTTTGTAAATATGATCAATTAAATGAAGGAAAGGAAGTGACTGTGTGAGGTTGCTCTGTGTCTCTGTTCGTATTTTTAGCAGTAGGCTTTGGCATATCAAGTTACTCTGCAGTTGAAACCAGTGCTAACTTTTTTTTTTCTTTTTGGTTTCCTGTCCTCACACATTTTTGAGTCATTTATTTATCTCTGCAACAAGACAGCAATTCCTATTGACCATCATAAGGCCCCCTTACTACTGCTGAAACTATCAATTTATTGATGAGCTGATTTTCAGATTTTAAAAACATTTTAACAATCGCCTAATGATTTGAGTCACATGTCCAGTACAACTGCCAAAACTTTTCCAGGTTATGGCTTCTCATTGTGAGGATTTTCTGATCTGAGTCACACTGTTAGAAATTGAAGACCTTGGGGTTTTGAAATCTTGCAGACAAGTAGTTTGAAAACCTCATTTTAGGGTTTAACAATTCATTTACCAAGAATGTCAACCTGTAATTTCACACTGTACATTAAAGTCCTGCACTGCCTTGTTTACATTGAACAAGTTCTGCATACTGTTGTTTTCAGTTACCTTAAATGAAGGCAACCAACCACAGACACCCACCTTGTCAACACCCTTAGTCAGTCTGCCTGTCACCAAAAATATAACAAGTTCAAAGAATTAGGAGATACCTACACTTCTATATGCAACAATGATACCCCATCACAGTAACCCATAGACACTTTTACTCATAGTGTGCCATCTCAGATCCTTAGAAACACAGATATAGAATAAAGAATATAAGAGATGCCCCATGAAAGCACAATGGTGACATGAAAAAGTGAAGTTGTTACAATGAAACAGAAATTCAACCAAAATTTATTTTTCACATTTTAAATAATTTTTCATGAAAAGTAATTACTCCTCAGAATCCTTATTAATTTAAAAAGTTAGCTCCAGACTGCTGTGTGTGGTCTTGCTGGAAAGCAGATGCTCGGCACACTCAATATCAAAATAAAAAAAATAGAAATTGAAACCCAGAAAACTTTTACCTAAAGCTATACTAGTTAAAGCCAGTAAGTGAATAAAATTAAACCAAAAAAAGGTTTTAAAAATTTTTTTAAATGATGGACATTTTTCAACAGTCAACATCGACCAGTTATGTCATTCATGTTTGAATACCTGGAACAAGATGCATTTATGTTTTGTTTAATTTGTCACAGAAATACACTTTGCTACTGATAGTTTTTTTTTATTTACAATATCACATTTCATTGCATATGTCAAATGATCACATAGTTCACTGCTTAGTTAGATGTCAAAGTTCTCTTCCATGTCCTGTACAAGTGTCTTTGAATGTTGATATACACTTTTTAATAAGGGATTTACCAAGTAGACCCAGGCAAAGACAACAAGCCAGACTGATCATGAACACTTGTGCTGTCATTTCACGTATGATATAAACACACTACCAAGTGTTCAGCAGATCCCTAAATTTATGACTGCACACCTTCGAGGCAAAGCGTTGCACTCTTGCAGTAATATAAATGCAACTGATTCAATTAGGGAGAACAAACATTCTGGCCATCAAATGGAGAACATTTTGCAAATATACAGAACATAAAAAATAGGCATTATTTTGATTACACACCATTCTTGCACACCATCATTTCAGTCATCAATTCCACATATTTAAATAAAATACACAGACTTGTGCCTCTATGAGTAATAAACTCTGCCAGATGACAATGTATCTTGGGTTTGCAGGACTTGCTGCGCTGGTTTCAGGCCAGAACCTCACACTCCACACGTTCACTGTGACAGGAGCAAAGTTGTTTGGTTGTCATGTTCTTCATTACATGCTAGTTGGGAGTTTTTGTTTCCTGTTCTTTGCTGGGACCCCTGTCCTCTCAAACTCCAGTTTCTCTCTGATGTACTCCTGCTTACACTCATCGAAGAACACAGGGTCCTTATAGCTGTTGGATGACAGAAGGTACAATGTTTATTTTATGCAATTAATGTAGCCTCCATGACTTTTACTGCTGATTATATGGCTTTGAGACTACTGAGACTGAGGCAACATTTGAGCGGGTCGGTGTCGGCAGCTAAATGAGCGGGTAAGCCCATGTATAAGACATTGGGAGGATACACCTTCCTGTGTGTGTTGCAGAAGAAGTCGGAAAATACTCACTGTGCTGTCAGGCATTCCTTCAGTGCAGCATTCTGATCTCGACACTTAAACACCATGAAGAAACCAGATTCTTTACAGCAGTGGTTGAAGGCTGGAGGGAGAAGGAGAAGGAAGGTGGCAGAGAGAGGGCAAAATTAGCAGAAAAGAGGAACAGGCTCAACAAGTACAGTAGCTCAAACATACATTTATTTATAGAACTTGCTTAAAATCTATTAGCACTCTACCTTTCACCTTTTATTATTTGATCCTAGAGTACAAGCACAGGCAGAAAAACGGTAGCAACACGCAAACCAAGATGGGCCTCAACATGGCACTCCACTACAATAAGGAACCTGGTTATAGGTTACGTTGCCATGCCAAACTTAAACCCACATTTCCTTATTCACACTAAGACTGAACTTAGCTGCACTAGCCACTGTGTGGTTGTATCTGTGGTCTCCCAGGCCTCACATTGACTCTGCAACAGTCAGCCCTCCACCTGCAAATATAAACATGTCTGTGGCCCAGAGAATTTGCTGAAGTAGGTTCTGTTTCATTCCATTCAGGTAATTGCTCCTTGGATGCGTGTTTTGGTTCTATATTTTGCTTGCAACTCCAAGGGACTTTATGGTCAGAGTTTATTTTTCGACAAGCTATCCTATGCTGGTGGCATGTGCCTCTTCATCATCAACATGCTCACCATCAAGTTGAGTTGACCATGAGTTTTGCCTTAAACGTAACCCTTCATGGACATCAAAGGTTTAAGTGAGGCTTCGCCATAACGGTCCTGGTTGGCTTAGCATTCTACTAGCGGTAGCTAACACTCAGCCATTGGCTGCCCATGAAACTCCTTAACCAACATGATATTTAGTACTCCACAACAGTATGTGAGATTTATTGATATGTGCAGGGAAATGGGGAAATATTGCAGTAGGAAGCACATAGCTACTAACTACGAAAACGACATAACAGGAAGGATATCCCATTCATTTTCTCCTCGACATAAAAAACAGCACTGGCCTGGTAACTGACTGACAGGCTGGAGGGTATAAGAACAGTCTGAGATGAAAGAGGGATGGATCTTATATTGTGTGATGTGTAACATGCTCTAAATAAATAGTAAAATAATCGACATAAAAATTGATGTTTAAACTTATTTTTTATAAAAAATTTATTAAATTTTTGTCATTACAGATAGAGTAAAGTCCCGAAAAAAAAAGGGTACGATTGGATACCAAATTCCAGATATTGGTCCCCCATCAGTTCAAATGTGAACGGTACCCAACTCTTAGTCATTATGTATGTATGATATGCGACACAAAAAGGCTGCATATATACATTCATACATACACATCTACATTACAAAAAAGATGTTTGGCAGGTAGAATTTTTCATCTACCAGACATTTGGCTGGTGAGCTAAAAAGTTCATTTAGGACCCTGGGCAGGTGTCTGTTCCTCTACCACTACTGGTACAAATATCAACTTTGCTTACTGCCACTGGCAGTCAGGGGGATGAAAAAGAAACTTAGTTATGTAGGTAACTATGGATCTGTAAAGTCCTGGATGACTGCCAGTCATGCCAGTCATTCGGCACCTTTATGGCAAAAGATTCTGAGAGGCAGAAAGTAGTTTTATAAGTGGCACTTATTGCTGGGATGTGCAGGTAGCCTACACATCATGCACCTGTCTTTCATGGTTAAGACAAGGCAAAAGGATTTCATCATATTGTGGCTTTTAGAAAACCCCTTAAGACCTTACAAACCATTTTTAAAAGGCACAAAGCAAATTTAGTCAAAAACAATGAACATACAAAACACCTGATATGGTCCAAATCCAACTTCACAAATGTTTAGCCTAACCTTTGTTACATGCCAGTCCCGTCTGACCCATCCCAGTCACTGTCCCCTATATAGACAAAATCAATCAAAAGCAAAAACTCTATGTGATTGAAACATAATGTGTAAAACAAGGTGAGCACTAAATATGATGATGGTCAATTAAGATACACATGAAAAGCCCTTAAGCAAAGCTCCATCGATGACACTGTACCCTGGCTAGCGGGGTATTCCAGATTTAATGTGCAAGGTCCTCGTTGTAAACAAGGTGTTGAACACTCCGAGTCTTCACCTTGTTAGCAAGCTCTTTCTCAAGGATTTAATTAAAAACACTGCCCTCCCATGTCCCTTTCCAAACAACTGACATCATAATTACCATTATCAGTGGCATCAGTATGGTTATCACACAGACACTTTCATCAGGATGCAGATGTGAAAAAAAGCAACTGCAAAACCAATTTAGAGAACCAGAACAGTGCGACTAATCTAATCAGCAAACGCCTCATCCCTGTCCCATGGTGCCAATAGAGGCTGTAGAAGGTTGCCTTTATGATCACAGCTACACCAAAAGCCAAATGTATAAGACTTGCTTTATGTCAGAAGAGGCCCTTCTAAAGAAAGGTGTAATGCCACCTTCACTTTAAGCTGTGAGGTTTGCCATTTTTAAAGATGCAGAAGTGTAGTTCGGCAGTTAGTAGAAAGCAGAAGCGAGGGGCCTGAACGATTGGGGAAACTCAGGCCTTTAGAGGAAGATATGATACGTAAACCTCTAACACATATTTAGCTATAACAGAAAAAAAATTAAGATTTACAGTAAGATTTGTGTATTTCTGAAAAAAGAAATTAAATAATCATGAAAGAGTAATTATGCCAACTATTTTAATTGAGAGTTGTTTTCCGTCTATGTTTTGGGTGTGGGAATCCAGACTCAGACCCAATTAATTCAATTTATAGCCAAGAAGCTGCAAATCAGAATACTGCAAAAAAAAAAAAAACATGAACAGTAGTCAATGTCAAAGTGAAGGTGGTTGCTCATCGAGTATGGGCTGTTTGCATACTTGATTGTTTGATTCTGAAAGGCATGTGAGAGTACTGACATGAATCATCAATGCAATAGGAAAAATCACGTCAGGTAAAAAAAAGAAACTACAAAGATGTTGTGTACGGGTCAGTAGTAGGTTACCTGCCTGCTTCAACAACAAAGCCTACAAAATACAACCGTGGGGTGTTTAGATGTATATAGGCAGAGACAGATAACACAGGAAAAAACACACTTATAGATTCTGTTGTGTTTTTTGTTTGTTTTTTTACCTTTCTTTGTAAAACATAATCAGACACATGGGGACCCAGTGCAGACACAAACATACAGAATGAAATGATAGAGGGCGGACGTGAAGGTGTGAAAATGAGTGGGACGAGAAGCTGGTAATGTGAGGGGGGTTTCCACTACCCACACAGCCCCTGTCTGTCCCATCACCTCAGGCTGCATGTGCACTGACTCCCCGCGTGAGCAGTACACACGCTAGTTCATACAGGCTGTCATCTGATTTCTAGAAACCACACAACCTAGTCATCATCTGGCTGATGTGTTGCTGCAGGAGACAGGACACACATGAGCAAAGCTGCAGCCACTGTTTCAATGCAGCTCAAGTGGTTACTGGAGTTATGCCAACTGGCCTGCCTCCCCAATTCAGATAAATTAAAAGAACCCATGAAGTGAAAGTCCAAAGAAGGATGATATCATATATATCAAATAAGCCTCCATACTAACAAATGCAGTGTTATAGACTCAAGAACTATGCAGCTTTAACAACATCAACTAAAATGTTATAATTACTACCATTTAAAAAAGGATTACAATGTTAAATGCCTTAAGAATCCGTCTTTTCTGTTCTAAAAATAAGAGTGAGAATTTTTATGGCTGCAGAGAGAAGGTTTAGGCTGGGATTAAAATAACATACATCACGGCATGGAGGCATATCTGTTGAATTGTCCTGTGGTCACACTTAGCCAGACAAAAAGTGTTGTGAACAGGTGAGAAAGTAAACCATAAATAAAGAAACCTAATCCTTTTGTTCATTTTACCTGAAAAAAAAAAATTGGGTTTTCTCATGAATTTCAAGGCATTTTATTTTTATGGCCTTTCGAAAGTCTACATAAAGTAGAAAGTCTACATAAGTCTGGAGGTAAAATGGAGACCATTAACTAAACAAAACTGGTGGGTATCCTATTGTGAAGCTTAACTGTAATAAGAACTGAATATTATTAGGAAATTATTTCTAAATCAGTATGGGGGACTTCAAAGACGTGCAAACAAACTGAACCACTGCTCACTCATGATTATATAGGCTAAGGCATGGTTGTACAAGTATCTGAACATAAATGATCAAGTTGTACTTTTAATTAAACTTTGATATTAGTTCATGGACTGAATTTGGGTTAGTTTGTGGGGATATATTTTTCTAGATTAAATATGGAAAATGAACCTTTTAATTTAAAGGATTCGCACAGAGGGACTTCATTAACTTGGATTTTAAAAAGTATAACAGATTCTATTTAAGGGAGCAACTAGGAGACTGGAAAAAGAAGAATAGTACTTTGTGACCTTCCCTACTGTAGATAAAGTACAAGTATGCCAGTACGTTGGTTTGTGTACAATTTATTTTATATGACAGGATAGAATTAAACCTTTAGTGTCCTCTGACATGCAGTTTGTGGTACAGCACAGAATGTAGGCCTATAGACACATGACACATGTAGACACATTAAAAGCAAATCAGACAAAAAAAAGTCAAACCAAACATACAAGGGCTGCCCTATGAAAGTCGAAGGTTAGAATAGTCTGTCGGAGAACCCTCAGTCGACTAAGATTCTTAAAGTTGAGCAGTCTTTTTCTGTCAACAGTCAGTGTGTATTACAATAACAGACAGAAGCTTCCCAAAATGCACAGGGAAAACATTTTAATTAGGATTTCTAAACATAAGGGATCATAAATTTATTTTTATTTAAGTTAGTATTCATTTTTTTAATCCACATGACAATATGCATATGTGGTTAACTGGTGAGAGCTGAAGAAAAAAGTGATTGCTAAACAAGTTTCAGCTCTTGCTTTTAAGCTGCAGAACACAGAGCAATCCAACAGCATGGCAGGCTGTAAACTTTATAGTGGCAGCAGAGACGCTCCACAGTGCACGGAGGGACTTAATACGTGAACTATGCGCAGGAGGATGCACACTTTTACTTTCTCTGACTCTGTGGAAATTTGATGTTGTCACATCACAGATGACGAAGAAAGGCATTAAGATGTGAGTGTTAGGGGTAAAACATACTCATGTAGGCTGATATGAGAGTTTAGTGAAATGCTGAATTGTTAAAAGAAACAAATAGTCGAAATCCAATTCAACTGACAACATTTTGAATCAAGCATAGCCCTAGAACAAACACTCAGTTGCCAGTTTATTCTGCATGCCTAGCTAAAACAAATGCGGTTTTAATAGACCTTTTTCACAGCAGCCATATTGAAATTTAACAGTAGAGTAAACACAGGTGTTACCAATAATACTAATTAAGGACCAGTTACAAACAGGTCAAACAGAGTCAGGGTGCTGCTATTGGGCATGTTGGCTCACTGGAAAGGCTCTGCAACAGTAAATGGAACAGGACCTTAATTAGTATCACTGGTAACACCTGTGTTTGCCTAGTATTTCATATCAACATGGTTACTGTGAGAAAGGGCTATTTAACAGATAAAATCTGCCTTTTTCACAGCTGATGTTTCAGTTTCTCATAGTGGAAAAAGCACAGATGTTACTTATAACAGTAACAATGGACTCTGTTCTTGTTCATGTGTCCCAGTAAGTCAGTGAGCCATCGTGCAAAAATGTCAGGACCCTGAAACTAATGGAGCTAATTGGAATTCTATTATATACTGCATTTTATATATGCTTTTCCGTCTGTGTGTTCATACAATAAAATTCCTTTTCTTTCCTTTTAGCACAGATCCACAGATGAATGCACGGATGCCATCTTACTGACCTTTTCCTGCAGCAGATATTTAAACTTTTTTCAGAAGGAAAAGCACAGGTGATAGTGTTTTTTTTAATGATGGTTCACTTCTAATAAGACATTCCAGAGAGCCTGAAAGCAAACAAACAAAGACCTGGAACTGGCACAACTAAACTGAATGTAGGCATTATTAACATTATCAAGTACATCTGAATTGTCAAAATATCTACTATGAAAAGGGACTTTTTATGCATAAAAGCACAATACTAATTGATAATACAATTATGGACTTAGACGAGTCAGACGTACAAATTTCTGGACAAAAACATAAAGGAAACTGTAATATTTAAAGATATTCAAACACAAGACAAGACTGGCTATGGTCCTGAATTTCTAAACACTCACACATACCTTCAACTTTCTCAGCACAGCGCTCCTTGGCTTTCTCCCTCATCATCTTGGGGATGAGGACATCTTTCTCCACATGCCTCAGTTGGATCTCTTCTGAATAAGCAGGGGAAAAGAAAGATAGATCCACAAGTAAACTATCAGAACCAAGGTCAGCATCAACACTAGCCCCTGTTCATGCCTCTTAATTAATTACATTAATTACAGTGGTGGTATGTAACTATAGGGCAGTATATTTCTAAGAATATTTACTCAAGTACTGTGCTTAAGTAGAAAATTTGAGATATTTGTACTTTACTTGAGTCTTCTCATGCCACTTTCTACTCCACCACATTTTAGAGAAAAATAGTGTACTTTTTCACTTCAATATAGTTAGTTGACAGCTTAAGTTACTTCTCAGATTAAGCTCCTGGCACATATATAATCTGAAGAGCTCATAAAATATCATATTGTTAAAATTTAACTACCCAAAAGTATATGCAATGTCACTTGACATGATTGTCGATTGACAGAATATTAATTGGCAAATATTCTAATAATATTTCAATGCAAACATGTAACAACAGTTTGTGCTTCCAGCTTCCAGCTTCCTGGAACCACAAACTGCAAACTGCTTTTCCTTTGAATTATTTTTTAAAAATTTTTTTACATTTTGATATTTAGACTATTGGGTGGATAAAACAATCATTGTGAAGGTGTCAGGTAGTTGTGACACTATTTTCCAAGTTTTTACAAAGCAAACAGTCAATGAATCAATACAGAAAACAATCAGCAATATCAATTGATAATGAATGTCTTGTCTTGTCAACTATACAAGGATAGTTTACTGTCAGTTTACTGTTGTAGAGGAGTAAAGAAATCAGATAATATTCATATTCAAGAAGTTGAAATCAGGGAATTTGGACATTTTTATTTTTTTAAAATGACTCAAAACAATAAACTGATTCTCAAAATAGTTGACAGTTAAATTTACAGTCTATTAATAATCAATTAATCATTGCAGCTCTATAATCATCATTAGTTAAATTGTTCACATTGGCTCCACCTCAACCCACTACAACAGTAAAATCCTGCTTCTATATTAAAGCAATCACTGGGGATATTTTTCTGCACTGAGCATTTGTCCTTTTAATCCTGACTATACTTAAACACTTTAAATTAAAGCTGCTGTGAGTTGCACTTTCAGTGATGGACGTTTACTTGCAACAGATCGTTTTAATTACAAGTACGTTTAATTATATAAACGACCTGAAACTGGTTGTTTATAAGAGGCTGACAAACACGTTATGGGGCAACATCATCAATGTTATTCATTAATTACATTCATTCCGACAACCGCATGCATGTAAAGTCAACGACCACTAAAGATGGAAGTGAACTTTAATAAATGAACATATCAATAATCATTTAATTTGTCTTTACGTAGATCTAGCCACTTCAGGCACTTAGCTAGCTGACGTTAGCTACACGAGTCCACATAACATCCTCGTCTTTCCTGAATGTACAGGGCTGAATAAAAGTCTTATAAAGAGCAATGTAAGTTAACTTACATATGGCGTGTCACGCCAAGCGTTTAAGACAACAGAATAGTTTAATACCTGCGTTAGCTGCCTCCATTGTAGTGGTGTATCTCAAAACATTACAAAACCAACAGAGCCAATGTGACCTGCGTACGCTCAAAATACTTCCGCTGACGTAGTTAGGCTGCGCAAAAAAAACTACAAGTACCAGAATCACACACAGCCTGACAGTCCCGCAGTAAACAGTGCCTCTGCGAGCTCTAATAAACGCCAGAGAGGTGGTGATTTAGCTCTACGGTAACGTGTGAAGTGGACTTTTAAAAAGAGTTTCTGATGCTGTTGTTCTCACCATTTACATTTATAATAGACCCATAATAATAATTAAAATAATTAATTAATTAAATAATAATAATCAGAAGAAGAACAAGAAGAAGAAGAATATCGGAATTATTAGCCTATTGTACTAATATTGTTGTGTTTTCAATATTATCAGTCAGTTATAGGCTGTTTGATATAGTTCTATTATTATTAGGGGTCTAAGCAGCGCCACTCACTGCAGACCCCTATTGTTTTTGTTCTGAATATTCTTTCTTTCTTTCTTTCTTTCTTTCTTTCTTCCTACCTCCTCTTTATTTTCTCTAGGCCTACTCAAAGTGTTTGTGCAGCAAAAACTGCAAGATGAAAATTCACCAAACTGACAGGTGGGCTGGAAATTCCACCCACTAATCAGGCAAAAAAAAAAAAGACATTCTGTAAACAGTAGATGCCAAGTGTCTTGAATTGTGTTCAGATCAGTGAAACCATGAGACCTCAGTGATGTTTAATATCTTGCTGTAATTTGTAGTGTATGCACAAAAGGGTTTTATCCATGTTTCACTTAATTTTATAACATATGCCACAAAAATATTTGACAATACACTCAAGAAAGGCAGGTCTAACAGTTAAATTTCTGTGTTTTTAAAAAAAAAAAAAAAAAGTTTTGTCTCCCTCTTTCTGATTTTCTGCATCTGAGCTTCTTCCTGGCTCAGCAGCCAGTGGACGGAGTCAGAGAGGTCATCAGGAAAGCACCTACAGTAGGTCATTATTCACTCTCATTGAATATTACATGGAGAACTAAGTTACTTATTTGGTGTCAGGTGAGATGTGATGTGTTACCCTGATGGTCTAGAGGTCTAAAAGTATGCCCTTTAACCATAAGGTGACAGATTCAAATCCCACAGTAAACAATGTGGTGATTGCAAGTGGATTGTAATTGCCCCCTGCTACTACCCCCAAAATTCTTCATACTTTTAATCTTTAAAGTCACAAGCATCTACTCTTCTGATCTAAAAATGTTCTTTTTTTTTCTTTTTTTTTTTTACTTATTTATTTTTCACTATTATGCATTAGATGTTTTCATTGTGAATCCATCATCATTAGACTGTGTCATACCTACCATGGTGTAAATATGCCCAATCACAACTGTCTTCTGAAAATGAAATTGCTCCAAAAAGACATAATCTGTACTGCTGTTTCCTCCTGGTTAGACACTGTATGTTATAGGAGGTGGGCATGATAGCATTAACACCTATAGCAGTAAATAAAGGCAATACACTAGTCTTACAAGTCATACTGTCTTTTTAAAACTTCCAGGCTCAAATTCTTTTCTTTTCTTTTCTTTTCTTGTAATTGCTTAACACAGTGTAGTCAAATGGTTGAATCAGAGTCAAGAATTAATTTGATGAAGACCAGTGCTTCCTTCCATTACCATGATTACATTATATTTTATTAATTATTATTAAATAATTGCATAAATGTCACATGTGATTTGGTGTGCGAGGTATGATATCTGTACCATAACTGACAGTATTCCAATTTATAGATAAATTATTATAGCTGTACATTTTTAGTTTTGCTAAATTTAATGAGTGCGTGCTTTAATAAACAATTCTTCTTTCACACATCAATAAAATAAAATCTGTTATTTGGACCAGCTGGCATGAGTGGATCAGAGCCACAAGAGTGGTGGAGGAACACTCCGCTGAAAGCACATTGACATCCAACCACAGTGTACTGAGCCTGCAACCCCAGACTGCATGTTGAGCACAGTGAGCCTGACCACAGTCAGTTGTGTGGCGGACTGGCTGTCTAGATCCCATGCGAAGAGCCCGCACCTGTTCAGTCAAAGCGACAGGTACACACTCACAGACATACACACACAGACACACATACACACACAGACACACCCACACACCTTGAAGCAAAAGACAAGCTTCACACGTACAGTTACACTATAGACTACAGTAAGAAAGAGGCGTAAGCTACCCACCTCCACATCCAAACCACACACACACACCCAATGCGTCTTCACAACTCATACTCACCCACACACGCCACCAGCAGAGGGGATACAGTGAACCTCTTGCCTTTCTGCCTGACGTTCTCACAGCTCTCTGACCTTGCTGCACAAAAGCTGCCACTTGTGGAGGAGCACATTCTTTTCATCTGCAAATCAAAGGCCAAAGAGAAAAAACAATGATTTCTACAAGTATAAAAAAGACTCTTTTAACAACAGAGACCGCAGGCCTTCACCTGTTTGCACTGCACTTTTTTTGTTGTTGTTTTCTTACCCTCGACCTAGACACATACAGACAGATGGACACACACACACACACGCACACAGCTCCAAGCCCAACCAAATACCTCCCAGACAGACAGCACACACTCTTCTGTTTCCATCCCTCCTG
>JAJHUR010091459.1:20473-33390 GCA_027495735.1 Lutjanus campechanus
AAAATTCACCAAACTGACAGGTGGGCTGGAAATTCCACCCACTAATCAGGCAAAAAAAAAAAAAGACATTCTGTAAACAGTAGATGCCAAGTGTCTTGAATTGTGTTCAGATCAGTGAAACCATGAGACCTCAGTGATGTTTAATATCTTGCTGTAATTTGTAGTGTATGCACAAAAGGGTTTTATCCATGTTTCACTTAATTTTATAACATATGCCACAAAAATATTTGACAATACACTCAAGAAAGGCAGGTCTAACAGTTAAATTTCTGTGTTTTTAAAAAAAAAAAGTTTTGTCTCCCTCTTTCTGATTTTCTGCATCTGAGCTTCTTCCTGGCTCAGCAGCCAGTGGACGGAGTCAGAGAGGTCATCAGGAAAGTATCTGCACCTAGGTCATTTTGGCCTCAGCCTATTTTGATGGATTCCATGTGAAACTCTTTTTCTTCCCCTGAGGCTACAAGAGACTCACAATTTTATGATGCACTGATCACCAGCATAATATTTTATCATGCTTAAGAGATAATTACATTATTCACTCTCATTGAATATTACATGGAGAACTAAGTTACTTATTTGGTGTCAGGTGAGATCAGATGTGTTACCCTGATGGTCTAGAGGTCTAAAAGTATGCCCTTTAACCATAAGGTGACAGATTCAAATCCCACAGTAAACAATGTGGTGATTGCAAGTGGATTGTAATTGCCCCCTGCTACTACCCCCAAAATTCTTCATACTTTTAATCTTTAAAGTCACAAGCATCTACTCTTCTGATCTAAAAATGTCTTTTTTTTCCTTTTTTTTTTAACTTATTTATTTTTCACTATTATGCATTAGATGTTTTCATTGTGAATCCATCATCATTAGACTGTGTCATACCTACCACTTATGGTGTAAATATGCCCAATCACAACCGTCTTCTGAAAATGAAATTGCTCCAAAAAGACATAATCTGTACTGCTGTTTCCTCCTGGTTAGACACTGTATGTTATAGGAGGTGGGCATGATAGCATTAACACCTATAGCAGTAAATAAAGGCAATACACTAGTCTTATAAGTCATACTGTCTTTTTAAAACTTCCAGTCTCAAATTCTTTTCTTTTCTTTTCTTGTAATTGCTTAACACAGTGTAGTCAAATGGTTGAATCAGAATTAATTAATTTGGTGAAGACCAGTGCTTCCTTCCATTACCATGATTACATTATATTTTATTAATTATTATTAAATAATTGCATAAAATCCTTGCTAATGTCACATGTGATTTGGTGTGCGAGGTATGATATCTGTACCATAACTGACCGTATTCCAATTTATAGATCAATTACATTTTTAGTTTTGCTAAATTTAATGAGTGCGTGCTTTAATAAACAATTCTTCTTTCACACATCAATAAAATAAAATCTGTTATTTGGACCAGCTGGCATGAGTGGATCAGAGCCACAAGAGTGGTGGAGGAACACTCCGCTGAAAGCACATTGACATCCAACCACAGTGTACTGAGCCTGCAACCCCAGACTGCATGTTGAGCACAGTGAGCCTGACCACAGTCAGTTGTGTGGCGGACTGGCTGTCTAGATCCCATGCGAAGAGCCCGCACCTGTTCAGTCAAAGCGACAGGTACACACTCACAGACATACACACACAGACACACATACACACACAGACACACCCACACACCTTGAAGCAAAAGACAAGCTTCACACGTACAGTTACACTATAGACTACAGTAAGAAAGAGGCGTAAGCTACCCACCTCCACATCCAAACCACACACACACACCCAATGCGTCTTCACAACTCATACTCACCCACACACGCCACCAGCAGAGGGGATACAGTGAACCTCTTGCCTTTCTGCCTGACGTTCTCACAGCTCTCTGACCTTGCTGCACAAAAGCTGCCACTTGTGGAGGAGCACATTCTTTTCATCTGCAAATCAAAGGCCAAAGAGAAAAAACAATGATTTCTACAAGTATAAAAAAGACTCTTTTAACAACAGAGACCGCAGGCCTTCACCTGTTTGCACTGCACTTTTTTTGTTGTTGTTTTCTTACCCTCGACCTAGACACATACAGACAGATGGACACACACACACACACGCACACAGCTCCAAGCCCAACCAAATACCTCCCAGACAGACAGCACACACTCTTCTGTTTCCATCCCTCCTGACACCAGGTGGGCATCTGCAGATTTTAATATCAGCAGATCTCTCCAAACTGCAGCACCAGCCAAATTTCCACAACGGGGCCAAGTGGAGCTCATTCGAATGATTGCACAACCACTGAATCAAATCTGAAAACTTTTAATATCTCTTGAATGCTTGACAAAACATTAGCTTTATGTGATATGTTTCATCTTGCAAGTAAGATGTCCCTTTAAAATATTTTTTTAAAAGTCTTTGTCACTATAGAAATAGTTGAAACCATAAAAATGTACTATTATTACTACAGTCTCTCAGACT
The DNA here is from genome assembly GCA_027495735.1 of Lutjanus campechanus. Taxonomy (NCBI): domain Eukaryota; kingdom Metazoa; phylum Chordata; class Actinopteri; order Lutjaniformes; family Lutjanidae; genus Lutjanus; species Lutjanus campechanus. The sequence continues at coordinate 22,934 of JAJHUR010091459.1, forward strand.
GTGGTAACTTAAAAAGAAGAAATATGTATATAAATGATCTTTTGCAGTGATATAATAATTAGTTATTCTAACATGAAGTCCATTTTCTTGAAAAGATTATTTGAATGAATGCACATAGTTCAATCAACTCATTACATTTCTAAAGAAACATGATCAACACATAAGCAGACTTCCCAGCATGCATTGTTTGAGAGTTAAAATTCTTCTTTTTTTATAGTTTGAAGAATAGTGGAAACCTGCTGCATGTGTCATGGTCGTGGTTGCTTGTTTACACAAAAATGGATCATGTTTTCTCAGGTACAATTGAATTAAGTTTAATTAAATTGAATTTAAGTTTATTTGACAAGAAACTTTGACTAGTTTACTGTGAATTATTAAAAAATTACAGCAATCTGTCTTTTCAGATTCAGTTCACTTTCAGATTTTAAGATTAAGAAGAGAAGGCAAGATGTAATGCTCAAACTGCAATCAGGTAGTTTTACTAATTCAGTTACTGAGTTACAAAGTAAGAAACTAAAATACTGCAGAAATTCCATATTGATATTTTATTCTGAAACACAGTAGACCCTGGAAGATCAACCTTTAAATATAGAAATCTTAACACCCTGGAGAGTTTTTTCCATTCCTATTTTGTGGCACTGAAGAGTAAAAATCTCACTTAATGTCCCTTTAAAATGGTAACTAAATAAGTAAATAAATAAAAACAAAAACTAAATAAATAAACAATAAGATACTGTTCAAGATGGAAAAGAAATCGCGTCAAAAATGTCTGAGGAAGAGAGCAAGTAAGCACATATCAAGCCCAGTTGGCTCTATAGTGGAAACTGCTCACTACCCCAGGTAGCATGCTGGCTGATATGGCAGGGGCACGGGCTCCCAACACTGATCCAATATTACCCAAGCAGCAGGACCCCATGAACCTGGCAGAAGGAGGTTAGCAAAGTTAAACCCTCTTACTACATGCCTCACTGCTCAGGGCCAACCACCAGCTCCTCCAACTGTCCACTGACGGCCACAAAACACGGCCCCTGTCAGAGAATGTTAAAGGGTCATTGACACTGACACCACTTGCACTTGTGAGCCTCTGGAAAACTGATTATTGATCTATGATTTATGTGTGTTCTTTACATAATATTAATGTAGAATCCACTGATAAAAGTGGAGAAAAATTTGTTGCACAAAGGTTGATAACACCTTTATTTGCAACAAGTAGCTACATGACAGATTTTAACTTGTACAACAGAGGAAAGTATAAAAGAAACTGATCCTTAAAATAATTCTGATGAGCAGAAGCACCCAAGTCAGACTGTGTGTTTCACTAAAGGCTCCTCTCTGCTGCGCACAGCCACAGCAAGACGGAGGAGATTTGTTCTGATTTCCTCGTCTGCTCCCCACTCCTCCGTATCCATGTCTTCCAAGACGTTGTACGACCGGCAGATGGGGTGTGGAGATGAGATTTTACAGAGTGTTTAAGCCTGAGCCATGGGGAGCCTCTTCAGGGTCGATGGAGAGCAGATAATCCAACGGCTCGGGTGAGGGGATTACAAACCTACAGGCAGACCTCTGCTGTTGAGTCCTGCTGTGGGGCACCTTCCGCAGGTCACCCCTGTGAAATTTGGCAGTGGTGATTATTGTCAATGTCAACTAAGTGTATCTTGGGCTATTTTGATATTAGAAGGAGTCACAGCTTGGAGGCTTTACCTTTTCTTCTTGCTGTCCTTTTGCAATGATTTATTTGACACGAGATGGTCATTACTGTGTCTTGGTGATCTGTGATGGATTGATGGAGAATGGCTGATGATAAAGGGAAGCACAAGCTTTTACTGTCTCCCCCAAAATCAAACATTTTTAACTTATTAGTACCCCCTCTCTCATCCTATTTTGCTGATACATCTCAGCTCTATAACCTGACCTGATATGTGTCACAGAAGACGGATATTAAGATTTTAAGGTTGTGTCTAAAAGGGAATCCTTGTTTGTGAAAATCTTGCAAGATTTTTGCACCTAATTATGTTATACAATTTGAAACACTGTGGTTAAAATGTGGTTAGGTTTAGAGACAGAAAACACTTGGTTAGGGTTAGGAAAAGATCATAGTTTGGGTTAAAATCATCACTCTCAAGAGATCTTTCACTGGTCTGGGGTTCCCTTCTGGACATGCTGATTCAGATGCAGATTTTAACAACTTGCTCCAGCTCAACTAATACATGAAGCGATAATGGCACTGTTTTGTACCAAATTATATGAGCAGACACTTATAGGTAAAATATGTACAACCCAAATGTAAAAAATATGAGAGATAACATAAACAGCTTTTCTGGGGAAAAAAAAAGAAAAAAAAAAAAAGTTACACCGTAATATTCAAATCGGCCAGAAAGCCTTTTTGCTTAAACTGGCTCTGGTTGTGTTGGCACCACCCGGGCAATGTCAGGATGCATTTCCTCTCAAGCAAGTGAAGGGGTCTGCCACTGTGCCACAATCTGCACCCGCTTCTCAGGCAGGCTAAACCCTTTGACACCACAGTTTTTAATTAAAATTACATTAGGGGTAATCAGCCGGAAGAGTTGGGGATGGAGGTCAGAGGGATCGAGGGAGGGGTAGGTGAGCGGAGGTACAGTTTGCATGGATGATGGACGGGGAGAGAGTTTGACCCTAAATCAGTGATCTCTGCTGCCAGGTGAGGAGAGATGTTTGTCAGATCAGCTTGTGGTTGTTTGTGCACTGTTGAGGATTTTCTGGGACTCTCTAGATTTAAAAAAAAAAGGAGTGATAGTACAGTAAGAAAATAGAAATGGTACTTTTCACATACAAATATGTTTAAACAATTCAACTAGCCAGTTGTCTCCTTCCACAATGTAGTGTGACATACAGCATATCAGCATTTTGATATTCAAATCAGTGTCTTAAATAACTGTTAGCAATGTTAGCTAGTGTTACCGGCCCACCCTTCCCATTTAAGGTGCTGAGCATATGGGAAACTCTATTTGTGTGTGACATAGTTCACAGAGTGTTGTGTGTGTTGGTGGTGGTGTACATGCTATAAGCAGTGAGTGATAGATAGCTGTTAGTACAAGTATCCGGATAAGCAAAGGATAAACAAAGACTGAAGATGGGGACTGTAGTCTCATTTTAATTCAGATTTGACAGAAACAAAATAAAACTCACCAAAAACATCTTGGGTAGATTATCAAAATTCTCAAAAATACTAGATTATTTACAAAAGAATGGTAAACAATATGTACAAAGCTAACTAAAGTGAAGTAAGTGTCTTATGATGAACAATTACTGAGTTTGTAAGTGAAGGCGTTACGATAGTGTTGACAGTAAGTAAACAGACGTGCAGCTCGTAAAACGGATATACGTCATACTACATTATGTAAATGGAGAATTCACTAATTAGTATAGAGCAAACAGAAAATGTGAGTTCCTCCAGTTAGTGCATTTTCCTCCCATCTCTTCTGCAGAAGAGAGTGATTCAGAAAATACGTTTGTAAAATTAAGTTGTTGAAAGGGCTTTTTTTAGAGGAGGCCCATCTGGCTTTCTCACTGCATCTGTAAGAGGGGAAGACCAAATGTTAATACGACTTCCTTCTTTCCAGAAACAGGAGAGGGCTGAAGAGAGAAGGGTACAAAGACCCCATTCGTTCTCACTTGAGGGGCTCTCGCCAAGATAATTATAAGCTTTATGAAAGTACACAGCAAAAAGTGGAAGAAACCCACCAAAAGAATGGAGAGACAGGAGAAGAAAATTACTTTTCCCCTCTGCCTTCGCTTTATGCCCCCTTTAACAAGAGACGAGACGGCAATGGATGGAGGAGGCCTTCTTCAGGAGGCATCCTGGGGCTTTTGCAGCGCGGCAAACAGGAGCGAGGGAGAGCATTCATCCCATCTTGTGTTTCTCCCATTCATTAAGGCGGCAAACCTTTGACCACTCTACAATGACCAGAGTTTTCCCTCATTACATGGTCCATCTTGATGAAAAGATGAAGAGGACAGAGACGAGGACAACAAGGAGAGCAGAAATGAAGACCACACCATTTGAATAGGAGTTTGGTATAGAATCCACTCGCACTAAACAACACCAAAGAGAACATCTTGTCTTTTGATCAAGTTTTTTCTCCATCTCTCTTCCCTTTTCTCTGTCCTTTTTTCTAGCATATGATCCTCTCTAGGCTTCTGTACCCACATTGCCTACACTGCACTGAGTGTCTGAATGCGGTTAATTATCTAAAAGGAAAAGTTTGTACCTGTTGAAAAGCTATCCTTGGTTGCTTGGCTTGTTAATGCCAACAAAAAGCAGCCATAGTGGATGGTCAGAGGACACCACATGCTGTGGGAGCCTTTCAGACATGTCCCTAATAAGAATGCAGTGGTGAGAGCTCCTCTGAATGCACGCAGGGGAGAGGAAGATAGGTAGGAAGGAGAAAAGAAAAGAAAGGGGAAAAAACATCTTTTACCTCTCCATCTATAATTACTCCAAATGAAGAATAGGCTGAAGAAATGGCCCGGGAGACTTTCCATTATGACAGAAAAAAACCCCATCAAGTAGAGAAGGCAAAGCACAAGATCGATAGTTTTTAATGGATAAAAGAGAAGTTTTTATAACATCTCAGAAGTAACGACGTATGTGCATCAGCGTGTGTGTATGTGTGTGTATGAGTGTGTATGAGAGAGAGAGAGTGTGCTTACAGTATGTGTGTGCTCAAGTAAAATCACATTTGTGACTTTTGAATGTACAAAAGCGCTGTCCAGACGCCATTATGTCTTCACTCTATCAGTCCTACAGTCAGTATGCTTCTGTAGAGTCACGCTGCAGATACAGCCATATGAATCTATGCTTTTTGCATGCAATACCCAAATATCTTCAGCAGCTGCTCTCACAATATGCAGGCATATTCTTCTCTTTTTTCTTTTCTTCACTTTATCTAATAAAATGAATCCCTGAAGCAAGACGGTTGCATCCTCTTTCCTTGCTGTCAGCATCAGAGAGAGATGTTGCTATTAGACTGACAGCGATCTGTGTGTGTTCGTGTGTGTGTGTGTGTGTGTGTGTGTGTGTGCGTGCGTGCATGTGCGCGTGTGTGACCCCGCTGACCTGGGAGGAAGTGTCATCTCACGCTGTAAATGGCCTGTAAATGTTTTCACACTTTCACAGGGAGTCATGTGTGGTGAAGCTTGGGGAGAGGTAAAGCTGGGCCGGCAGTATTCATCTTGTCATCAGGCCTTTCACACCTTAAAATAATACACAAATACAAACAACACACACACACAGACTCACAGTTGCGCAAGGTGATGCACCAAGTACAAAACAGTTCAGGGGCAGTGTTTTCTGTGGAACTGAGTAACTCCCTTTTGCATGGTCTGATCTGGTCTAGTCTGGGTGGTTTGGTATTTGTGACTTTGCAGACCTGTTAAATGCCCACAAATCTATATAATACATTAACAGAGAGGGAAAACCCAAAAGGCATAATATGGCCACTTCAAGATGCAATTTTAACAAATTTCCAAATGAGGCTTTTATTGACTGCAAAAAACATTTGCAAATATGTATTTGGCCAAAAGTTGTAGTTTTATTTCTTGTATTGACAATCTTGAGTCATAGTATGTTACTTGGGTACTTGGACAGTTACCCACAAAATCAAAAATGCATATTTTTCCTCTTACGTGTAGTGCTATCCATCTAGATAGTTTTGGTGTGAGTAGCAGAGTTTTGGAGATATCAACTGTCGTGATGTCTGCTCACTTTCAAATAATGGCACTCAGCTTGTGGCACTCAAACCACCAAAAAATACATCTGAAAACTCAATACCAGTGTGTCTTTCCAGGAAGCATGACCTTGTCCACAGATGTAGGAGCTGTTTTTCTTTCTACCAAACTACAACCACCAACCACATCACAGCGCAGAAGGAAGCATGCAGTCAGTGATTTGTTCATTTTTAAAAGAGGGGAACAATTAGTTAACTGACTCATTAACAAAGACCACACCATCAACAATATGCATTTAAGTGATTTATTTACACGGTGGAACAAACAAAAATTGAAAGCAGTGTGAATAGAATTGAATCTTGCTCTTCTTCACACCATGGCTGCGTGTTGGGCAAACTTATTTGGAAGGGAACCTGCCATACACCCAGGCGCAAAGGACCCCCTCAGGACCCTACAGACAGGAGGGAAGACAAGAAAAAACAGGTAGAGACAGTGGGGGGGATACAAGAGCGAAAGAGGAGGAGAGGGTTAGGTGGGTATTTATGCTGGAAGAGATGCGGTCCTGCTCCTGAAACTCTGCTAGATAGCTTTAACTCATGAATGGCCCTATAGACTTCTATAGTTCAGAGAATATTGTAGATCCAAGACGAAATGATTACCTTGAGTACTGGATCAGGATTTCCAGAAACAGACATAGCTGTTGGGGTTTTAAAATATGTTTTGACTGACATCTCTACAGCCAATAGCTGCATAACTACACAACTGACCCCAAAACAATCTGGATGAATACATAGAGGCAAGAGGAAAAATAGATAGTTTTTAAAGTTGAAATGAAGTGATTAAGGGATAGGATTCATGAAGCAAATTCAGTACTCACTTCACAATGCTTTACTGTCCAACCCCAATCACAGAGCACACACATATTAAATATTCCCTCTCTGTAGCAGCCCGGTTTTATTTGTCAATGATCCTCTCTGAGCAGGTGACTAGCGCTGAAGGTTTCTGAGCAATTGACAGTGCTTTTATAGGATCAGTAGGTGTGTGTATGTCTGTAATAAATTACACTAAAAATGGTGAAAAGTACACCTCACAAAGGATGATGCAAATCAGGACCCTATCTAAAAGCAGCATGTTTATTCAATATAGACGCGTTGATTCAACGTTCTGTGCATCTGTGTGTGTGTGTGTGTGTGTGTGTGAGAGAGAGAGAGAGAGAGAGAGAGAGAGAGAGAGAGACGGGGACAAGAGTGGGGGTACGGAAGAACACAGGCCTCACACCGGGGATAGGTGTTAAAATATACAGCGAGAAAAACTCAGTGAGAATGTGACAGCTGAGCAATAGGGAGGAATGGGGCGGGTATGGAAGAGTTGTGTTTTGTAGACAACAACAATCTATTTTTACTATCAGTAGTGGTGTACATTTTCATCAGAATACAAATGCATGGTCTGAAATAAAGAAATTGTTTTTTTCAAATGTTTTCCCTGGTGATTTTTATTTTCCTCTGAAAGTACTGGCTGCTGCAACAAATCATTCATCTTCAAAATCCTTTGCATTTTTGTTCTGCTACAGTATAATCATAGGGAAAATGTGAAGGTATAGTGAAGTATGCAAAAAACAAAGTTTCTGTCCTCACATATACTCTAAAACATTTGCTGATGTTGCCAACTTTTTTGGAAGATTTTCCTTCATATTGGCTTCCCAGTTTCTCCTGCACAACTCCTAGATCTCCTAAAGAAAGCACGCACTCACACATACACACATGCATGCACACACAGCACAGGGAGCAAGGAAGCAGCCTCTCAATTATCAACCTCTCTCCACTCCTCTCAACACCTCATGTTTCTCTGTTAATGACTGGATTAAAGCTCTGATTAAGATGCACTTAACCCATAAACAGCAGTCCCCATTCACATACCGTCGAAAAGCCAATTAAAGTGGGCCAAGACGTCAATTCAGACTGACAAAGGCCAGACAATATCAGAGGTTTTGTGAGTGGAGGGGAGCATGGAGGACTATGTCACTTTAGCCTCTGTCAAGAGCAAAGATTTGGGTCAGAATATAAAAGTAGTATTAGCAAATTCTGGGGTGATAACATGTTACTTAGGCTGAGAGGAGCAATACTTTTGACTTTTTTCAGATAAAGTGGCTACCACAAGAATAAAGTACAAAATTGGTCAAGGAAAAAATGCTTTCAGTTGTAATTACTGTAAAATTACAGGATTTTTAGTCGCCTCAAATTTTTCACTGCCTGTCAGTGTCATTACACAACATGTAAATTCTGCTGGTCATGTTAAAACAATAACAAAAGAGGTGGTTTAATGACGTTGTGAAGTAGTGTGGGATCATGGGATCAAGTTGTTGTCTTCACTGTTAAACAACCACCACAGCTGATGAGGATCCATCTGACATGACTCAGGCAGAAATCATGGTCATGTATGAGGTAATTTTAAGGTTTTATTCATTTGATGTTTAGTCACTTTTGCGTGTTTTCCCAGAAGTTACAGACACTAACTAGCAATGGCTAGCAGGAAATAAACACATTCATAAATAAATTACAGATTCTGTGTTTGAACATTGTTGGAAACATTTGGGATTTTGTAAGTACACAGCCCAGCATTTAAGTCAGAAATGTTACAAATTATTGCTGCAACAGTTTACACTGGTTTTGTGTTAAAGAGTCAGTGCCAGTTGGATCTTTTATGTTTTTGGTGTCCACTGGCTGGAATTTTAAATTTTTAATTAAATCGTAACTTTTAATGCCAAATTTGTAGCTTTCACTGAAGACCGTGTCCTCTGAAACATGACAAAATCCTAAATTTGCATTTGACAAGAAGAAAATTAGCAGAGTAAAGATGAATTGAGGTAAGTACAAAATATCCAGCAATCATCCAGACATAATTATGTCTGTTTACCTGCTTAGTTTTGATCTTTTGTAGTGGTAAACAAGGGATTCTAGGACTGTTGCCTTCCTAGCGGTTGCCTATTCAGACGGGCATTTCTACTTTCAAACTTCTAAACAAAGCCGATTAATTAACTCTCAGGCTTATACCTCTGAACCATAAAGAGCTTACAAATTACCTTGGGGGAAGTGATTACAACCATGGAAAACAATAAATCAATCAATGAATCTAATGAAGCCTGCGTGCCGTTGGTGGCATTTCGCTCTTACTCTCAGTCATCTGTGGAATAACAATGGGAAAGAAGAGGATCATAGTTAAATTGTTAATCATAATGTGATACCACAGTCAGCAGATTCCCCATATGAGAAAAACATGCCCAGGGTCCTGCCTATTGGCTCCAAGAGAGGACATAATGCAGAAAATATTCTTTCCACCCCACTGGAGAGAGGGACACTCTTCTAAACAATACAGAGAATGCATTTGTTCTTTTGTTATTGCTGGGTTATTATCTTGATGGTTCATTACTGAGAGGTCAGTGTATAGATCTATGTGCAATCGGTGTGGGAAAAAGGCATATTCAGAGCCAAGTGTAATGATAGAATTGGTACATTACAGTGATTGAGACATAATCGGTGTATTCTCACAAAATCTCATCTTTATATATATTTATAAGACTCATAACAAGAATGAGTGGGAACCGTTTTGGAAATATTGTCTTAAAACAGCTCTAAAGAAACTGGCTATGAATCAGTCTAATTCTGATTTCTCTAAAGGTAAAGGCCAACTTTACTGTGATCATACAATCAAACCATATCATTACAATGGTTTAAATGTGCAGCGCCTGGGGACCACTGGAAAATTGACTTATATACTTTTTTTTTTTTAATGATGGGGGAAACTTGAGCATCTGGAGGTGCAAACTTTCCCAGGCAAAGTTTCACAGCATTGTTCTGCTGCCAGAGGAGCACTGACTAATATTACAGCGTGTATGGGAATAAATTACAAAATAATTATAGATCGCTGTAGACCTGATGGTCTATATAACTCACTGGACATCACAAGTCACTTAATTGATAAATGAAATATTTTGTTGGTAAAAAAGGGACCCATAGCTATAGGTAGCAGTGGACCAAACTTTCTTTCCTACATGAAACTGCTCAAGGCAAGGTCTGTGGGTTATCTTGAGTAACCAGGTCATGATTTTTGGAAAGAGATACTGGTTTTAAATGTTTTTTTGTGTGTATTTTTGTTATTTTGAGTAACACAAGCAAGAGTACCATCTAGTCCCATTATATTAGAAAGAGGGTAGACATCTCAATGGCCTAGACCTCTAAGGATCTACAACTAACACCCCAAAAAAAGCTAGATGGATAAATAGCACTACGGCCGAGGGGAATATGAATTTTTGAATAGGTCTGTATTTTTGGAGTGAACTGTCCCTTTTATTGAAGCCTGTAGGAAACTCTTCAAAGTGATAACCCTGTTTTACGGGGAGGTCAGAGGTCAGGAGAAAAAACAAGCTAGCAGTGGTAGGTATGCGATGGCCCATGCAAATAAAGCAAAGGGTACATTAAAGTCATTGGAATCCTCATTTTTCATTTTGTTGTGTAACTGAACCCCAGCACATGTTTGAAGCTTTTTAAGGGTGTGATCATCTCACTTTTCACTTGTTATGGCCTTAAACATACCACCGTCTCAGAAGATGAACCTGGTTTTAGCAATAGCTCTTTACTGTGACCTGGGTTGGAATTGTGATTGATTATGGGGGGGGCTGCTGACACGGGCAGATTGGTGGGCAGGAATTTTTAACAGTACAGATTGGGTGATAACGAGGAAGTGCTCTAAACAGA
>JAJHUR010091460.1:0-14507 GCA_027495735.1 Lutjanus campechanus
TGACTAAATAGCTGAAAGTGAACATGAAACATTAAGAAAGCAGATGCCTGAAACAGCGACACAGGAGAGAAACTAAACAAACCACAGAGATTCAGTTAGAAGCGACAAAAATACTGAGGGCTGAACACAAAGAGTCTTATAAAGAGAAGAGTCTCACAACACAAGCTTGTTTGGGGGAGAAAGGAGTGTCGTCACAGGTTGGCCGCTGTAGGTGAGACATCATCGTTAACCGTCTGGAGCCAGCCTGGGCGTGCTTTGGCCCATAGCAGTAAAGGTCCGTCATTTACCATCAACACTGACCAGACATCCACATGAAAAGTGCAGACGTTTCCCTTTAAGAAAAAGGCTGTGCACAGAAAGAATAAAAGTAAAATGCACAAACTCTTTTTTATTGAGTGTGTGTGTGTTTATGTGTGCTGTGATGGATGATGGACTGAACGAGCCCTTGATAGAGGAACGAGACAGTAATGACCAAACTCAATTAGCCTAGCTGTGTGTGTCTGTGTGGGGCAAAGCCTCTGGCCCGCCACTTACAGCACAGAGAGACTCATAAATCCTGATTATTTTAGCTAACGAGAACTCACTCCCATCCCAATAAATCACAAACAGGTAAGTGCACAAACAAGGACCATCAAGCACACCCTGCAGTCAAACTGTACGAGTAGCATGCACACTCACACAGAGACACATACATGCATATGTGGTGGCGAGTTGTTAGCTTAAGTAAGGGGCTTAATAAAGCCTCACATCTGAGAAAACAACCGGTGGCACAGTCTAGACACTGACAGACGGGACACACACATTCTGCAGACCCCAATTAGCTGACCTCACACACACTCTTTTGGTCTCTTTCTCTCACACACACACGTCTCCCCTGTCACCCCATCTCCCAAAAATGGCGTTTTGTGTGCTAAGAATGTGCTAAGAATATCACTTTTCCTTTCTCACCAGGTTGTGGGTTTGAACCTGGTTAAATGCTGTAGCTTTCCTCTGATTGAAGTTTATAAAACGCTTTAAAGAATTATTTTTGACATTTTGGGAATACTCTTAGCTTAGTCACTTTTTTGCCATGAGCTAGAGGAGAAAATCATACCGTGTATCTACAGTTACAGTCAGCAGCCAGTTAGCTTTATTAGCTTAGCTTGGTTCTACATCAAAATCCATCAACCAGAACCTCAGAAGCTGAACAATAGCATGTTATATCAAGTTTGTTTAATCGGTACAAAAAGTAAGCATGTCAAGTTGTGGGGGTTATATACCAGGCTACCTTATCTCCAAAAAATGCCACCTCATGCATAGAAAATGTTACTGTTTCTGCTCACCAGGTTTTGGGTTAGACTTTCAAACTTTAAAAAATAACATAAGACAGAACTTTATTAGTCCTGAAGGAAATTCTGAAATATTGTAGTTGACTTCTTGTAGTCGATGAAGTTGTAAAGCAATAGTTTTTTGGGAAATATGCCTATAATCTTTTTTGCCAGGAACTCTCATTGCCTGTATGGCAAATACAGTATGAAGCTACAACTAGCAGCCAGCTGAAGACTGGAAACAGGGAAACACCTAGCCTGAGTCTTTCCAGAAGTAACAGTAAATGCACCAACATTACAAGCACCTGTAAAGTTCACTAATTATGTTACACCGTGTTTGTTTAATCTATACAAACACTAAAGTGTAACAGTCAGGTCAAATTTATTTATATAGTGGCAAGTCACACCACAAGTTATCTCAAGGCACTTTTCATGTAGAGCAGGTTGAGGTTGTACTCTTTTTTATTATATTATTTACAGAGACCCAATAGTTCCTACCAAGAGCAAGCACTGGGCGACACTGGTGAGGAAAAACTTCCTTTTAACAGTGGGAATTATGTGCTGGACTATTTCTCCACTAATAGGTTGGTACTGCCGTAACTTGGAATTACATAAACTGTGTAAATATACCTTTTTCAGACTAGCCGTTTTGACATGAAATAGAATGATATACACTGATGTTCCCAATGATACTAATTAAATGCACAATATGTAAATTCAGTCACTAGGGGTCTCTCACATTAAAACAATAACAAAAGATGCAGTTTGATGATATCGTGCAATAGTGTGGGATCAGGGCAGAATCTTTACTTTTAAGCAACCACCAAACCAAAACTATCTAACAAGATTCAAGCTGGAATCACGTTCATGGACAAGGTAATACTACATTTTATTCACATAATGTTATGTTACGTGCGCAGAATTCCTCCCTCACTCTCTGATATATATATGTATATATATGTTATTTAGCAACATTGTTTGAAACATATGGGATAATATAAATATACAAGAAAATACAGTATATAAGTTATTTCTGGTGTTTTTAGACATTTTAATGCAGAACTGTTATATAGTTTTAAGGTTCCATTCCATTCTGATCAAACAGAGTCAAAGTCCTGCTACCTGTGCATGCTGGTTCACTGGAAAGGCTCTGTTACACTAAATGGAACAGGATCTTAATTAGTATAATTCGTAATACCTGTTTTGACCCTATTTCATATTAATATGCTGCTGTGAAAAAGGTCTATTGTGAGCTTCAGAGGTGCTGGTGGGCCAGCAAGAAAGAATACCAGCAAGAAAGCGTGCAAAGGCATTTCCTACTATGTCAAAATATTGCTTTAAAAAAAGGCTTCATGCAAGATCCCAAGAGTATAATATCACAGATTCCAAAATACAATCACTTTTATGTGAGGGATCCCACTGTCTGTCTGTCACTGTCTGCACTGCATATGGGAAGATAATATCCGTGAGAATGAAAACTACTGCATAATATGTCATTCTCACACATACTCTAACTGGCTCATTTCTTATGAATTATAACCAAAAGGAGCTAGTAGAACCCACCGTGGGAAGCTAGTCATTTTAGTGGTGGCATTAGTCTGAACCCGAGCTGCTCCCTCTGGTCAACACTTGGCTTCTTTCGCCCCAAGTCTGGTAGCTGTTGTTCCTCCTCCGAAACCTCTTCACAACATGAAATCTAATCTCCCTCTTTAATTTCTCCGACCTGCGGCTGTATCTGTGGTTTTGGAGGGAGGAGAGTCCGGGGCCTGTTCCATGAGGTTACTGTCGAACCATAACCGCAACCTCTCCCTCTCCCATATTTGCTTCTTCTCAGCGTTGACCACAGTGCGTCTCTCCTACTGTCTGAGCTGTCAGTCATCTGTCTTCCCATCATCTCTCCAAACGCAGACACACACAGTGTTGTTGTTGGTGCTGGACAGCCGGTGTGTGTTTGGAAATCTATACTCAGGATTCTGTAGCAAGACTGGGTCAAGTGGACATTGTTCTGGGGCCAGACAAACACGCTGATGTACATGATGAGCCATGTGAAAGCACACACACATACACACACAATATACTCACCTTGATCTGTCTTTACCCTTCTCCTCACATACACACACTGAGAGACACCGGTGTATAAGCCAAAGCCGGAGGCAGCGTAACAACATCAAAGATTGAGCGAGTTGCGGCGGGAGAAAATTGCTGCTCCACCTCGGTCTGGCGGGATGACATCAGAGGTGTGGGTGGTAGAGGGATGTCAGGGGCCTGGAGGGAAAGGCGTTGGTGGTAGAGGGCAGGACAAGAGGGGGAGGAATCGGGTCGGCCGTGGAGGGTTAGCTCCTATCATTAACAACCCTGACGTCATGGCATAACATGGGGAATGGCCCGAGAGAAGGTTTGGATGTGACTGGGGAAAGTTTGGGAATTAATTTGCATCAACTTATGCATTTTTGCTTCAACTTTAGGATTGAGACGTGAGCTGAAGTTTCGGGTGTGACTCAGCAGCAGAAGGGAATGTGATTTTTAATCCACTGGTCTTTGAGTTCTAATATTTGTAGACATCATTTTAGTCTCTTTACTTAAACAATAAAATTAAGTGAATCCAATCTGAGAAAATCTTCATTATAAGCTCCTTAAATTCATGCCAGTCACTAATGCTGCAACAATTGATCAATTATTAATCAACTATTAAATCAATCAGCAACTATTTTCCTAATTTATTATTAATTTGTAGGATTTTTTTTTTTTTTTAATCTCAAAATGCTCTGATTTCAGTTTCTCAAATGTGAATATTTTCTGGTTTCCTCAGTTTTCTTCTGTCCGTCTTGGGCTGATCAAAATTTTTCACCTTTTCCTAATCGATAAAGAAAGTAATTGGTAGTTGCAGCCCTTCATTTCACAGCCTCCTTTAAATACGGCACATCTGCCCTCATGGTGTAACTAAATGAAAACATTTGCCCCAGCAGATGACATTTGTAATCTGTCTACAGCATCAATTGTGTGCCTATTTACTCACTAGCAAATAGCCCTCGCCTGCCAGGACAAATGTAATGTCCATATACTGCAAATGTAATTTACCCATCTCACTCTTGTTATTGCATTTTTCCAGTCAATACGCTCCTGATTCTGAGGATTCTGAAAGGAAAAAAAGCAGTGCGAGCACACTGAGGCACTTTTGAAAATGAGCTGTACAATTGATATCTTGTCAGCGTTGTATTATGTTCCTAATGATGATGACACATGACTTGTCTAGTGGTGGGGGAACAGGCACTCAAGGTTTTTACATCCATATAAATGTATTGACTATGTGCCATGCCCCACCAGCACTGTTGACAAAGTGGATAACTGATACTAGCAGATGGGTAAGACTGGGTATGGATTTGGTTTGTGGAGCTAATATGCCATCTAGTGGCAGATTCATGTAAGAGACGCCAATTGACAAAAGTTCTTTTCGCCTCAGCGTTCAGTCCTTTATGTATACACATAACATATATAAACATATGTGGACATGCAGGATTCTTCAGGTCAAATGCTTTATACCAAAACACCAGTCACCACAGATATAAAAATGTCTGCTCATTATGAACATTTTTATTAAATTCAGTTTTATACAAGCAAAAACAGTAAGTGGAATGTGATTGATTATTTCACCAATTAATATAAATACAGACGTACTGTAGCTGCAAATTAATATAAGGAGAAAACCAACATTATCGCCCGTCACTTTCAAAGTACCGCAGTCAATTTTACTAAAACAAAGAAAAAGTAGTAGTGTCAAAGTAGAAATAGCCCCTACCACTGAACGGACGGCCTAATGCAATTAACAAACATTAAACCCCAAGAAAATGCAAAGTGACAAATGAGTCATATGGGAATAATGTAGGCCAAACTAGGCCAAAGTGTAATTTTCACTGAAAAGATTTATTATACCCCAGGAATGATTAATCCAGCATAGTATGTCCAGCTTCAATATTCCCTTCTGTTGCAAGCATTTGGGAATGCTGGAATTGTACAATTCCATGGTACTATGGAATGTAGGACTAAAGTGGCTAAGTGCCATACAACTTCCCTTGTATATTACGTATCTCTTACAGATATGCTTGAAAAAAAAAAAAAAAACAATATTAAAACAAAGAATGAGATGAAGAATTTTGTAGAAAGGTTAGAAACATAAAAAGAGTATAAAACCCTGTTTCCAAAATAGTTGGGACGCTGTGTAAAACATACAAACACAGTATATAATGATTTGCAAATCATTTTCAACCTATATTCATTGGAATACAGTACAAAGACAATATATTTAATACTCAAACTTGTAACCATTGTTTTTTGTAAATATACATTAATTTTGAATTTGATGCATCAACATGTTTGCAAAAATGTTGGGACAGATGTAACAAAAGTTGTAAAGTTGTGAAATGCTAAAAAAAAGCACCTGTTGGGAACATTCTACACATAAACGGGTTAGTTGGTAACAGGTGATCATGACTGGGTATGAAAGGGGCATCCTGGAAAGCCTCAGTTGTTCACAGGCAAGACTGGGGAAAGTTCGCCATTTTGTAAAAAACTGTGTGGTCAAATAGTCCAACAGTTTCAGAACGTTTCGCACCACACAATTGGAGAGAATTTAACAATTTCACAATCTACAATTCATAATAGCGTTACAAGATTCAGAGAATCCACAAAAAATCTCTGCCCTTAAGGGGTAAGGCCAAAAACCAACATTCAGTGCCCTTGACCTTTGACCTCTCAGACGACACTGCATTAAAGGCCAACATGATTGTATACAGGATACTACATGGGCTCAGAAATACTTTGGAAAACTGTTTTTGGTTTGGAAGACCGTTTTTGGAAATCATGAGCATTGTGTCTTCTGGGCTAAATTTACATTTTACACAGCGTCCCAACTATTTTTGAAATCGGGTTGTTTGATGTACAGTACTGTGTGTGTTTACCTCTCACTTTGTGCTCAGGAATGTCAAGGACTACATGTAAAAATATGTGAAATTTTAAGACACTATGAGCAGCATAAAAGTGCACCATCTTCAAAAGTGGAAAACAACTAAAAAACAAGTTAAGTACAACCATCTGCCAACTTTGCATCTGTACTCAGTCACCTCCTCTCCATCTGACCATTTGTCAACCAGGGCGCCTGTAGCAGGCCTCCTGGTAGGAAGTAGCGTTGAGAACACTGAACATGTCTCTCCTGACAAAAGACAGGAAGTTCTTCAGAGGGCAGAGGGGCTGACTGGCGTGGCGGTCGTGGGAGCGACAGAAGGTGGTGTGAAATGTCACATCCTCACCGTTGTACAGCACCCTGATGAACAGTTCCCTGTCTTTCGCCTTCGACTTCTCACCTTTGCCAGCTTTTTTCTTCAGCTGTCCTTGCATTGCTGGTGGACTCTTCCACAGTTCAAAGACTACTCTTGCGGCGAAACGTGGAAAACGGGCCTCATCCAGTCCCAGAGCGCTAAGCAACGGAGCCATGGTGACGTCATGGGCTGAGGAGAGGGTGAAGACTTCCTCACCCCCTGCACGAGGCTGCCGGCCAGCCTCATTGTCCCTAGCAACACGCTCCATCTTGGTGGCAGTTCTGTTGAGGTAGGGGTACATGGCCAGGATGGCGTATTTATGGTAAAGCCCCACTCTTCTCCGATCCACCTCATCATCTAGCTGCTGTCGGCGAATCACCGCGAACTGTGCCATTGTCAGACATCCCTTGGTACCATCTCCCAAAGGAACGCACGGGAAGGAAATGCTGTGGCAGAGGTGGCACAGCAGAGAGTCTATAGGGTTTGCAGCTCGGAGCTGGCGGGTGGGCAGACCCAAAGTCCGTGCCATATCGGCATAAGTCCTCTCAAGTTCGGTATCGCTCACTCTGAGCCGATATTGCCTCCTCTGTTCCTCCTCCAGGTATCTGTTCCTGGCGGGGCAGTCGCATGCCGAGCCGCAGAACAATGTGCTCCATTGGTGCCGCACAGTCAGTTTTGACCAATCAAAGTCCGGGAGGAAGCTGTAAAGGAAGGCCAGTCCGCTCTGGAGAGTGCGGCTCTTACCTGTGGTCTCAACCCACACCTGGCGGGGTGACCAGTTAGAGGGGAGGAGATTGTGACGTTTGTAGGCTTGTTGTAGCAGCTGCCCATTGCGCAGGTGCTGCACCACACCTGGAAAAGAATGGAAACAAGATGAGCATTTGTTTCACAATACAATGGACATTGCTTATTAGTTACAATGACAAACTGCTTATATGGATCAAAAAGCTTGAAACAGAATCATTCCTACACAAACGCTGTTTAAATAATTAGCATATAGTAATCAAGCATTCTGTTTTCAATATTCATTTTGGGTCTTTTTATACATGACAATGCAAGGAAAAAAAACAAACAAATGGTAATCCTGTTTTTTAACTTTACTCCTATGATACTTTGCCTCAGGGTAAGGCCTCTGATTTAGTGCTTCGTGTACAACGAAATCATGGCGGGAGCAAGAAAGTCATTTTCTCTCAATGATAAAGGTGGTCTCCCCATTGCCCATGACAAACTGCCAAAAACAAGCCAACAAGATTCAGTGATGAAACTTGGCCTACAGTAAGCTATATTTTATGTACAGTATTTGAATTACACACAGAACACACAGTTACAGTCATTTAATTTGTACAACAATTTGAAAAGTGTTTTGAAACAGCTGTAGTGCATTCAATAAAAACAGTCAATAAAATGTAATAGATAGCAAAGCTTTTCATTTCATATTGCTGTAATAAATACACAAATGTCAATTAGACAGTAATCTGCGTGAGGAAAAAAAAAGAAAAAAATCTGGTTATAATAATCATCCGCTTAGAGCAAAAGGCTTTTCTAAATGAAATAAGACATTAACTTGTTGAGTTATATGATAAGGTAATACCGATTAATTTGAACTTAGCAATACTACACTAGGAAGAAAATTGTGAAATGAAGATGTAAGCTTCAGTTAAGATGAGAAGAAAACTGTCTGGTCTCAGTGGGGAAGCCTTTCTTGCCTACCCGTCTGCGTGAGTTCTCCCATCTCACAGGCACTGTGGTTTGGCAGACGGGGAACAGAGCTCAACGGTGACTCCCAATGGCCACGTCCTCCCAGGCCCATGTGACTGATGAAGGCATTCAGCAGGG
This sequence comes from Lutjanus campechanus, assembly GCA_027495735.1. Taxonomy (NCBI): domain Eukaryota; kingdom Metazoa; phylum Chordata; class Actinopteri; order Lutjaniformes; family Lutjanidae; genus Lutjanus; species Lutjanus campechanus. Next base: position 8,456 of record JAJHUR010091460.1, read on the forward strand.
GGTGGGAAGGCTTCCTGAGGGTGGTAAATGATAATAGATGTAGAGTGTTTGTCAAGTGCACATTATTTTCAGACAAGTGCACAGACTCATCAGTATTCTAAAATGACGGTGAGAGTGGAAGGAGGTTCATTTCTGTTGTTATGGAGTTTTTTGGAAAACTATAAACAGTGGTGATGGGTTAGTGACCGGTTAATTGATTGATGGATTAATCGTGCCGATAATCTGGCATTTGGACATAATCAGCATGGGCTGATGCCTGCATGCACGAGGCCAACACACAAAAAATATTAGCAAACACATCTGCGGGCAGCCTCGTCAGTGTGGCTGCTGTGGTGCGCTGTCATCACTCCCCCTTGTGAGTTCTGAGAAGGTGTTTGAATGTGTTGGAAGTTTCGAGCGTTGTATTATAACTCTCATACATCCTGCTGTAAGAATTTCCCAAAATTTCCTCAGTCACCATGGTCTTTTCCAAATGTTAATGTGTTTATCCCATCATAAATGACAGTAATACAAATCTGAACTGTTACTGGTTAACAATAAATATATACATTATGTTATAATGATGAATCACATCCTTTCTGATAAACTGTACCCCAGTCTCTCTTAAATAATAGCCACGGTTTGAAAGCTACAGCAAAACCCAATATTTTTCAATTTCATTAATTTAAAAAAAACAAAAAAAAAACATCTACAATGTATGTATGTTACTGGCTAAGTTAACCATGTGTATTAGATTGCGGTCGACCACTTATGAACAAAGCTGGCAAAGGTGAGGCAGTTCAAGTTTTCACTTGGACAACAGTTTTATTTTAACTACTGACAAGAAGCCAAGGTATGAATAATGAACTTCACCATGCACTGGCAAACATCAATGCATTTCAAACTTTTTAAAATGTTTGTAATGTTTAAAAAAAGCACAGATAACAATAATAGCTTTTAGTTATATAGCACCTTTCAACACTGAGTTTACAAAGTGCTTTGACAGATAAAGCAAAGGAGCAGGATACCCAGGAGGCAAAATAACAAGTGAAGGCCAAACAGGAGCAAGAAAAAATGAAGCTAAAATTGAAGTAAAACCAAGACACAAGCAAAAGACGCTTAAACAGGGGTGGGCAATTATTATTCCAAGGGGGCCACATGAGAAACCCTGATTGTTGCCGGGGGCCACACAAATTTTTGCCACGCTGTACCTCAATTTTATCACTAAGATTAGATACAAAAAACATACTGTACATTTACTCTTAGTCTTCAATTATGCAGGAGTCTTTGAAAATACTGTACAGGTAATCTTAAGCAGCACACCAGGGATGCTGTGGACACAACCCACCCTGTATTCCTATTTTATCTTTGGCAAGAACTGTTAGCTGCTTAACAGTCAGGTATAAAATATACAAAAAAATGCACATATTACTGTTTTCAGATGAGAACATTAGTTTGTTTTTTAATAATCCACTGTGGATTCTCAATGCCAAAAACAAATAGCATGACAAAATAATACTGTTAATACTCATTTTTAGCAGGTGACTCCAGTATAGTCCTCCATCAACTGCGTTACACGAACAAAATGAAAACCCCCATTCGCTCAACCTGGCGTGGGCGTGTGTCTCAGTCACTTCAGCAGATGATGCAGCGACCGCAAACATCATTCACATCAATCAATTGTGACAGGAGGAAGCACACTCGCGCCACACAAGCATTTCAAAATAAAAGCCAATAGAGATCATTTCATTCGTCTCTTTCGCCTCATAAGTAAAATGGTGTGGTTTGTCTTCGACCTGCGGGCCAGATAGAACCATCACGCGGGCCGTACAATGCCCAGGTCTGCACTAAAACAAAGTACAACAATACAAAACAGTAAAAACATGACAATAAGAATAAATTTAAATAGAGGGAGTAGATTACAGAGACATTACATGATGTTGTCTAGTCAATGTAAATTAATAAATAAAAGGAATAAAATAAGACGACATCACGTAATGACAATATAAATAAGTACAAATAAAAGAATAAGATTAAATATATTAAAAAGAGACAACAACATCACATAAAAGTGGGGTTTTAAGAAGTGATTTAAAAGATGTCACTGATTCTGCAAGCCTCATCTCCTCCGGCCAGTCGTTAATAATATACATAGTTTCTCACACTGTCAGTAAGGAGCTTCCTGTTAAAACCACAGCTACAAATACTGACCTCTGAGAAGCAGTTACAGCAACAGTTTTACTGTCCCTGCGGAGTTAAAGCCAGTGTGACTAACGTCATGGAAACAAGTATTTTGAGAAACATGCTGGATAAACTGAGGCACAAATACATTTTATTGCTTGAAATCAGTCAAATGATCCTCATTTTCAGTGAATCATAGCTGTTCTCCACTGAGCCGGTTTTAATAACATAACACAAAATAACAGAAAGTTTGAAAAAAAGATATCGTGCTTCAAATGCGTGTATACAATTAAGCTGTGTATTTCAACAAGTCACCCAGAGTCCGGCTGAAAAATTGACTGGCTGCGGCTAGAGCTTGAACACCAGGGGCCAGGGCCAGGAAAGGGCTGGATTTTTTTAGCATGCGCAGGGCTCTAGCTTTTGGTGAGACAAAACAACTTGTTAAATTCATTTTAGACCTAATTAATAATTGCTAGTTGCAGCACTATAACAAATACAGTCATTAAACAATGGTGCTTCATATAAGATTAATCGTCAAGCTTTTGTTGCTCAAATCATATAACGCTGATAGAACTGAAACAGTAAGTCAGAAAATTAGCTGCTGAGAATTTGAATAATCAAATAATAATAATAAACATTCTCTGGCTCCAGCTTCTCAAAGATCCTCTGTTTTTCGGCTTAATATCACAAAACAAGCAGTTTCATCATGTCTATTCGTGGTATTTAATTGTGTCATTTGTCACTACTGGATTTAACATTATTATTATTGATTATTCAATCAATCAACAACACATCATATGAAAATAAACACAAGGAGGATCAGTGATTTTATTGAAGGATATCTGCATGTTCAGTATGTAACAGCATGTGTGGGGCACTTCCTACATCCACCACCAGGTGTCTCTCTAATACAACACACTGCTGGATTACAGCACCGTTCAATATGTGTGGGAGGGAATATGGGATATGGTGATATAAAAAGATGAAAAGAATTTGTTGCCTTGGGACACACACGCATATATACAGATATGGGAGCACAAACATCAACACACACCAACACACACACAGAGATGAGGGCAGCAAGAGGAGCAGTCCGTGATCTAATAGATTAGAGATGATTGAAGATTACAGTTTAATACAACAAATCTCTGGGAGCTGCAGCTCAGCTCACTCAGATTAAAGGAGCACACACACACACACACACACAGACAGACACCGACAGACACACACACACACACACACACACACACACACACACCGTTTCCATAGTGATCATGGACTGGTTCAGAAACCCAGCATAAAAAGACCAACCTTCTGTCATTACTCTTAAATCACTCTTGTGACTGTAGTGACTGACAGAGAGCAGTAAACTTAATCTGGCATCTACAACCAACTACAAAAGACGAGGCCACAAACAGACAATTTCCCTTTTTTGTCAAAATAAAAGCTTCAAAGCACCACTCAGATGAAAACCCTTGCTTACATTTTCTATTTTTAAAGGGATTGTTTCCTTTTGTTGTCACGTTGCGTCTGCAGTTGCTGTCACCATCTATCCACTCTCCCCTCTCTGCATTATCATACTTAAATATTCACTTACACAGTAATATATGCAGCACAAGGCTCATGAACACATGGGAGTGGTGAAATGAGTGCGGTATTGTGCCCACCAGTGCTCAATTCTGCTCTGTCATCAGCAGATCAGTTTGCTGAGGGGAGTTTGGGACAATCTAGATTTAATTGGCTACACTGGGAGACTGGATGTCAGCGAATGGGGACACAAGTGCGGACAAAGAACCAGCCCGACTGTCTATTAGGTTGATTGTTGAACCAAAGATTACAGAGTCCAATTACATTAAGCGGGGATTATTATCACTGGATAGGACAGGGAAAGAGATTAGTGAGGGGGGAGGAAAGGATGGAGAGATGAAGAAAAAGTGGTAATAGTATAAATGAGGGGGAGGAATAAACAGAAAAGGAAATGAGATGATGAGATCTAAACAGGGAAAGTGTGAGACAGAAATTAAAGTAAATGGAATGACTTGTGCAGAAAGACAAAAGCCTTGACAAAGACTGTAGTGGTGGAAGATGAAAAAGGAAAGAGAGATGAGATGTTCCCTGCTGAAGAGAGCTCAGTTAACCGCAGACGGAGACAGTGGGTCGGCAAGCTGGTGCCAGCACACACAGGCACAAACACACATACACACATGCACACAACTGAGCTCTCTGTAAGCATTCAGCCCTGGGCATATGCTAGTTCAGATCCCTGTAATTACACCCTGGTCTCAATACAAACAGAACTATCTACAATTATTACGGGGACAAAGAAATATGAAACAAGCTTTTATTTTCAATCTCCCTGCAAATCCAGCACATTCATACCACAAATAATCCAAACACACTTTGCAGCTGAACTCATTCAGCCTCACACCACTGAACATACAGCAAGTGAGCAAACTCAAGCAGATGGGAGTGCAAAATGGTCCAGATATATGTTGCAGTAGTGCTGCTTGTGATTTCACAGCCTGCAAACGCGTAAATCAAGTGTGTAATTTTTTTTTATTCATAACAAACATATACAGTATGTCAAATGTCAGCTTTGTGTCTATATAGTTGGGGCATGGATTTCTTGCACGAACTCCCAACAGCTCCCTGTTTTGCTCTCAAGTCTTGTCCTTTTTGAGGATATCCCTATGAAAAGCATTTTGCATCATAAGATGTGCTGCTGCTTCTCAACCTTGTAAATTAGTCCTTTGTCATCCATGTTGACTAGGTGTGGGAGAAGAAAAAATTTATTCTTTTAAGTATTTTTTTAGGATTCCCAAATCAATATTTGGATTGCTGACTCATTTTTTATATATATAACTAGCTATAACTAGCACATAGTCCATTAACTCAATGCTAACATGTAATGGGAATTCCCATTGATGCGCTACAGAAGTTAGCATTGCAATTGTGGAAATATTATGTTAACAGAGGGATCAATTTTACTTCACGTGCTTAAAATAAAACGACGTGTGCTCATACTTTCAGACGTATCTTTCCTCTGATCTATGGAAACAAACTAACAGCTGCTAACTCAATCCGAAACCCTGTCTTCAACACTCCACACTGACCAGATACAGCAACTGAAAAGCGTTTTGGGTTTAATTGGTGGTGTTAGTAACTTTTTATTACATCACCTAATTGTGTCTTCTTGGATAATTAGCAACAGCACCAAGTCTTTATCTTGATGAACCAAGTCCTACTATTCGCATAAAAGTAGTGGGTGAAAACATATTAAAAGCTTAGATAGGTAGTTTATTTTTTAGCATCACTGGGCAAAAGTCCCAAAATAACCTTTAATCATAATGTTGTTAAGTGGTCTGCAACAAAACTACACTTCCGCCCCTCTTCTTGGCTCTGTTTTCTGGCTTTAAAAAGATCTAGCCCACAACAGCCATAGCATCAACTATCTGTGTTTTCTAGCTACATGCTTGAAAATGGCCGGTACAAACTTAAACAAAATAGAAACTATTACCTTTCCTTTTGCAGTGAACAAGGGCTCACCTCCCCACGTGCACAGGTTACACTAAAACATGTTCCTTCACAACATTGTTTTGCAAGGGCATTCGCACCACATCCTGGGCTTAGCGCTACCCAAGACGATGGTGATTAGTTTACAGAAAATACAAATTGATAATGTACAAAATGATCATGCGTGGGGCCAGACCTTTCTCCTGTACTGGGCACTAGGGGTGTAACGATACACAAAAATCTTGGTTCGATACGTACCTCGGTTTTGAGGTCACGGTTCGGTTCATTTTCGATACAGTATGGGAACAAAAAGCAAAACCTAAATTTTCTTGTTGTTCATTTGGGTGTACTTCATACCGGGGCTCAATCACCTTGAGCT
>JAJHUR010091461.1:0-70772 GCA_027495735.1 Lutjanus campechanus
TACCAGTTCATGTATCCTCAGTTACCAGGATGGTGTTACAAACAGGTTGGCTTGCATGTCGTTGCCTTTCTGTTTAGTCACACCTGTCGAACATCCTCTCTGTCATTGGCTCTAATCTGCAGTGAGTGCATAAATTGGGGCGGTATTATTAAGGATTGTAGTCATCCTAATGATCTGTCTGGTTTTCATATAGAAGTCAATACAACTGTCTGTATATACTGTATATACACATATACATATACTGTACATATATGCTGTACGTGTGTGTGTGTGTGTGTGTGTGTGTGTGTGTGTGTGTGTGTGTATTTTTTTTCCTGACTAATATTCAAGGTTTTAAAACTATATTTCACTTAATATTTATACATTTATTGGATGTAAAACACTTATGTGCAACATGATTTGTCTATTAGGTTTAATATCATGTGCAATACTACTTCTTCTATTTCAGTTTATTTTTACCTGAAGAGTACTTAAATGTACTTTGGTTGTTATTCTATTACTAGGCACCGTTTTCTTTGCATTTACTCCTTATACACTTTTATATTTCACTTTATTTTTAATATTCTATTGCTGTTATTCTTATATTACTGTAATATTGGAGCAATTTCTGGCACAATAATTTATTTTGGGATTAACAAAGTTCTATTTTATCTTATCTTATAATGTTATATTCTATAGAACTAGTACTACAACTACTATGAGCTATATGTAGAGAAAAAAAGGGGGGGAAAGGAGAGAAGAGCTTTGTGCACAGCGTGCACTGCACTGTTAGACATGCTGACAACTGCAAGATGACTAGTATTCGACATTTTAGAACAATACTTCACCTGATTATTTACACATTCATTCGATTTAAGCTACTTATCGTTATCAAAAAAATATTTTGTAGCAAAAGCTGATGACAGGCAACATCAGTGGATACAAATTTAAGGACGTTCTCTCGGTAACTCTTTCTCTCTATACTCTATAAACCAGCATTTGCATGTTGTGTGTCTCCGTCTAAGCCTTTTTCCACTTCACTGGACGACTTTAATACTGGTATATATTTTTCATCCACCGCTTCTTTCTGAGAAACCACTCCGCTCTGTCTGCTTTGACTCATTCTTTAGGAATATTGTCAGCGGACATGTGAGTGGCTCGCTGTAGTAAAGCAGAATGGTATGGCACACACACACACACACATACACCCCGACACACACTCTTCTTCCCCATCCAGGCAAATCGATTCCAGCATACTCTTGTCACACATCATTACACCTTCCTATCATCCTCTGCTCTTTTGCTCAGTGTATGCGCCTCTGAGTGTGAGAGAGGCGGCGTGTATGCAAACTTAACACACACATGCCGCAACACATACTTCTGCTGCCTATTCCTCACCCTCAGGTACTGTTTATGCTTTTAAAAATAGGAAAGCGGACGTGCAAGGATGACTTTCAAGACAGCCGCGGTGGCGATCCCACACAATGATCATTTGTCTTGTATCTTCCATTACCAAGAGGCTTGAAGTTATTTCAGCGTGGCATAATGTCCCACTACTTTGATTCCAGAAAGCCATAACATTAGTGAGGTGAAAACTAGTCCAGCTAGCCAACAACACGTGCACACACACACACACACACACAGACACAGCCATCACAGCCAGGCTGGCTCATATAGACAGGTTGCTCAATGATACATGAAATTAAAGATTTCAGCAGAATAGCAGTGAAGAGGGTAAAACACACAGAGCTAATTCGAACTATCAGTGGGAGATGTTTAATGTGTCTCAAGCAGTCTCCTGTTTTTTGTATATGTGGATGAGTGTGTATATACAGTATATACAGTAGTGTGCAGTGTATTTTATTTGTGCATACAGTGATGAGAATACTGCTAACATGTAATTTGTGTAACAAATTGAAGCCGTTATTGATCATGGGGTTTTTTTTTCTTCAGGGACACACAACTGCACACACACACACACACACACACACACATGCCCTGACTGGTATAACCTTGAAACAAGAGCCGTTTCCGATGCATACAGGAAGCGGGCTGTGGCGTGGGAAGGGAGGACAGATCAGGACAGGAGAGGCAAAAAAGATGTTAAATTTTGAAGTCTGTTTATTTGACGAAAAGTCATTCATAATTTTCAAATATTTAGATTTCTATCATATATGTACCCTAGGTCCATATGGGAATTCTATTATTCTACAATTTAAGAGTCATACAATAAATTCATTGTCTATCTCAAGTAATGACTCTGTTCAGAATTGATCCTGCGACCCCGGTTTCATTCTGACTAAAATTACTGAAAACATCCTAATGAATTATCTATGAGAATATTAAACTGAGCTACTAATGAATTTGGATTAGGACTGTCAGTCAGTTAAAAAGAATTAAGTAATTTCTTGCATGGTTTTATCTTATCAATTATGATTAAACACGCTTTTGCACTTTTTAAAGAATATCCCTCATAGAAGATGATGAAATTGGAAGTCAAATTAATGCAGTGTGGACAAAAAGGAAGAATGAAATTTTAACTGTAGAATTTTAACTTGGAACAAAGTAACACCATGAGCCACAGTAGGTGCACACTTTAAAACGGTAAAGAAATTCCTCTGTGGCTGCTTGACTAAAGATTTTTTTTTACATCGTCATCAGGCAGCTTTTTAAAAAGTAACTTCCCATCCGCTGATCCATCTTTTTTCCATCATAATGTTTCAGCGTAAAACAGATGGTATATACACAATACACCTGGACAAAAAGAAATTACACACACTAATAATTTTGTTGGACTGCCTTTAGCTCTGATTACAGCACATATTCATCATGGCATCGTAGTGATAAGCTTATGCATTGTCACAAGATTACTGAGGACCTCTTCGTAAAGTCTTCTCCAGCACATCCCAAAAATTCTCAATGGGGTTAAGGTCTGGATTCTGTGGTGGCCAATCCATGTGAGAAAGAAAATGATGCCTGCTCCCTGAGCCACTCCTTCACAATTTGCGCCCTATGAATCCTAGCATTGTCATTTGGGAATATGTCTGTGCCATTATAGAAGAAAAATCCACTGATGGAAAAACCTGCTCATTCAGTATATTCACCTCGACCTGACCAACTGAAGCAAGCCCAGATCATAACACTGCCCCCACAGGCTTGTACAGTAGGCACTAGGCACAATCACTTCATCTGCCTCTCTTCTTACCCTGATGCACCCATCACTCTGGAACAGGGTAAATCTGGGTTCATCAGACCACATGACCTTTTTCCATTACTCCAGAGACCAATCTTAATGCTCGCTAGCTAAATGAAGCCTTTTTTTCCAATTAGCTGCACTGACAAGTGGTTTTCTTAAGACTACACAGCTGTTTAGTCCCAAACCTTCGAGTTCTCTTCACATTGTGTTTGTGGAAATGCTCTTACTTTCATTATTAAACATAGCTGTGAGTTCAACTGTTGATTTTTTATGATTTGATGTCACCAAACGTTTAAGTGATCTCCAAATCACGATCATTCAAGATTTTTCCTGACCACATTTCTTCCTCAAAGATGACGGTTCACCACCCTCCTTCCAGGTTTTAATAATGTGTTGGAAAGTTATTAACTCAGTTTAAGTAGTTTCATAAATCTCCTTAATTGTTTTCTTTGCTTGATGCAGGCCAATAATTTGACCCTTCTGAAACAGAGTAACATCTTTTCCACAACCACAGGATATGTTCTCTGACATGGCTGTTTAAGAAATGAGAAGCTACTCACTGCATCAGTTACAGTTAAATAACTTGTTTCCAGCTGAAACATAATCACTGTAGTAATTATCCAGTGGAAGGCTCTTACGTAGTTGCTTAGATAAATCCAGGTGGTGACTTTTTTTTGGCCAGGCAGTTTGCGTGTGTGCGTGCACACACACACACATACAGTATATGTGTGTATATGCGTGTGTGTGTAGAATTTTCAAGCATTTTTAAGATATTTTCTATTAATTAAACAATTTGTAATGCTTTGGTTTGATGGTACAATTTTTTTTTATATGAAACATAACAGAATAGGTGAAATTGCACAAATAGTTTATTTGTGTGTGCATGTGCGCATGTGCGTGTGTGTGTGTGAGACTCATGCAGCGGTATGGTTATTTCCAAGGGAGTTTTGTTACGCTAGGGTCAGTGAGATAACTGAAGAGAGACTGAGTCCATCTGTCCCCTGCCCAGGGGAAACACACACACACAAGCCTTGGTCCTTTCTCTTCAGTACCATCCTCCTCTCTATGCACAACAGTGTACATCCCTCATTCTCTCTGCCTATTTAAAAGCATATGTGCCTTCAGGGGAACTGTGGTCCCTCCTCAGCTTTTCTGGACAAGAGCTACCAGACCGTACCGGTCAGGCACACAATAAAGCACAACATACAGGACATACTGTGACATGATGCCAGAGCCGGTGAGTGCATGTGTGCACATCTGACGATACCATCCAGCAACGCAGCCTACCAGTTTGGGGTGAAAGATGCACTTTTCACACAAAGAGGTCTCCAGTCTTTTCTTTGCTCAATTAACCCTGCGGCCTTCATTTGCATTTCATAAAGAGGTCGTCACTCTGTGGGAGGGTTATCTCCTTTTTGGAAGCAGAAAAAGATGAGAGGGGGGAACAGTTTTTATCCTGTCAAAAAAGATAACGCCACTCCTCTGCCTTCTGAGCGGCTGATGAAATCCACACTATAGAACCCTATATGTGTCTATGTGACTATGTATGTAGTGTGTGGTCATGTGCACACTTTTATGCGTGTGTGTTTGTGTGAGTGATTCTGAATGTGTGGACTCATGTATAGGGTTCATGTATAAGGTTGAGTTGCACCAACAAGGACTGATTTCTAAACCACATTAAATGATTTAACTTTAAACTGTTATTGCAACATTTTTTTTAATTAGCTTAAAATGAAAAAAGATTACATTTAAACCTCTCTTTAACCCTTACTTTAGTTTTTATCCCAAACCTAGAGTAAATTTAATTCTGTTGCACCAAATCTTTAGATTCCGAATTAAATTTCAATCCAGTCTTAACTTTAAACATAGACTTGAGGGGATAACTTTTAAAATGGCTGCGTCTTTGGGATAGAGTTCCTCAAAGAAAGTTAAGGTACAAACTCGACCCATTTGGGTTTAATGATGCGTCGCTTCTTTCTCTCACTCCAGTTGATAGCAGGTTTTTCTCAAAGGAGAGCAAATTAGAGCTTCTCTGCCGAGTCATCATACTTAGCCCAACTAACTTTTCAGCTAACTAGCAAACAATGTTAACTGTTTTGTTAACTTTTTCGTGAGCTAGTAAACAATATAACATTTTTTCTTACATTTTTTTTTTAGCTAACTAGAAAATGATGTAATTTTTTTTTTTTACTTTTTAGCTAGCTAGCAAACAATGTAACATTTGGAATAGAGAAGAATTTCCTCACTCTTTTTTACTCACAAGGTCTTGACAGTACTCAATTTTATTATTTATCTATTAATTTTGATATATAATTTAAACTTTAATTTTGGTTCACATTACTAAACTTGGATTTACTGAACAGAGATTAGTTTTAATTGTGCAACCAAACTCTGCTTAATTTTAAAACTCAATTTACTCAAATTAAACCTAAAATTTAATTAGCATTAATCTTAGAATAAATCTTTGTTGGAGCAACCCAGTCTAAGCAACAGTCACAGGTCCTGGCTGTGCATCACATTAGATCTCTGCTGGTCTGTGTGATACCAAACTTCGGCCACACGCCACAGTGTTTCTTCTGCATCCACCATGGGCCCTGACCTGCTGGCCCCAAGCACAACACTGTGTATGTGCACCCGCTGAGAGGTTAGCTCCAGCTTGGCCCTTTATCCACCAGCTATCCATTAGCAGGTTTTGACTCTGCTTCATCAACTGACCCTCCATTAGGAAAATTTGCATTCCATCATACTCAAATCTCGCATTAATGCCACAAAGCAGAGTGGAAGAGGGATGGGAGCAGACTGCAGAGAGGTACGAAAAGAGGTAAGGGGGTGTTACAAATGTGAGAAACATTCAGTTGCTTAGTGAAAAAATGTGCTTTCAGGAGAGTATATTAGTGTGTGTGTGTGCGTGTGTGTGTGTGCGCGTGTGTGTGTGTGTGTGTGTGTGTGCGTGTGTGTGAATGCATCTACCAGAGTGCTCGAGAATTGGACACTCATTTAAAAGGCACATGTTCCGAATAAGCTTTCAAATCTGTGCCTACCTAGTCGACATGCATTACCGATTCTCAAGTGGCTAAAAAGCACAGGTCCTGCAGTTTAAGAGATGAAGAGTGACATTTCTCTCAACTCAAAAAATTACTCAACAGCAGTCATTTCCTCTCTGACGGCTTTTTTAAAAGGTAGCTTTAAGCTTTTAAATAAACAGTTACTTTACACACAGTATCACATGATTTCACCTGTGCAAAAAATATCTGTATTACAGTGTGTCCCTGTGAGTACTTACCCACTGGAATGGTATAAAAATGTTTTTGAATAATAAACATACTGTATTTCAAGGATAGTGAAGCTCCTTTTTAAAAGAAAATCTCTTCTACTTTTACCAGAGTCAAACTGCCCACAAGAAAATCCCGCTCAAGTTCAGTCATGTGGAGACATTTGAATAATATTGTAAGACTTTTTACGTTCCAGGTAGTACTTTCAATTTGACACCAGACAATAAAACTGCTCACCTTCTGTAGCAGCTGGGAACCAGAGTACTTTGCAGAGATGGACTTCATCTCCCCACCAAATGCTGAAGCCCAAAGCTTCACCCTGCAGACAGCACACAGACAGAGAGCACACTGAGACAAGCAAAAAAAAAAATCATATTTTTAAAAATATAGAAAAATGGAATAGACCACAACTTAGAGCAGTTAACACACTGACTCAAAAAAAAACACAACCTACTGACTAGTCTGCTTTTCACAGATTTTGCAACAACCCCACCAATTTTATATTTTATACTTGATATGCAACCAGAGTGAGAAATTAACTTTTTTTAAATGTGAACATCTACCAGCAACTGACAGATAAATGTTCAAATTCACCAGCCACATAACAGTAAACCAATATTTTGTGCCTAAAATCTACCAGCCACTTATATATTTTACCAGTATTTGGCTGGTGCTGGTGCTAATTTTCTAGATTTAATTTGGAAAAAGAGGAGGCATCACGCTCATTTAATAGCAGTGGAAACCGTTCCAGGACAGATCGCAATAAGCCATCAAATATTTTCTGTAGACTCACAGGGATAGGGTATTTTTAATCAAGGTTTGAAACTTGGAGAATCAAGTGATGCTTTGCGTAAAAGAGCATCTACTTACACGGACGGCGGGATGCTTTGCTGGGTTCCTCCCACCTCAGTGACCCTGGTACTCAGAGTTGAGAAAAGTAAAAGCAGACACGCACACCACGCACTGGAAAGCACACAGCTCCGATCCACCTGCATCTTGGGCAAAAATACCCTCCCGACGCGCACAGAGCGAGTTTTGGGCTTTATGCTGCCACCGTGGATTTTTCCTCCTCCAGAGAATCCGGAAAAAAAATTAAAAGAAAAGAGGAAAAAATGGAGGGAATCAAAAGTCACCTGTGCTGTCTGACTAAATCATTCATGGCAATGTGTTCGGCTGTTCCTGGTGCGGGATCCTCAGCTGTGTGAGTTTATCCAAAGTGCCGCGGTGTGGCCCCGCTGACCGGTGCGGCGCACACGGACGGCTCCGCTGAGAGCTCGCCTCCTCCGGCAGGGGAAAGTCCGCTCAGCCGCTTTGTTTGACCGACCTCACCCGCAGAGAGCAGAGAGTGGAGGTTCAGGGGGGAAACCGGGGAGATCATCAAACGATGCAGCGCACTGGAGAGCACGCCTACTCCTCCTGAGTGATGCGACTAGCCTCCTCTCTCCTCCCTCCCTCTCACTTTCTCTCCTCCTGACTCTCAGGATCTGAGGAGAGGCTACTGAGGATGCCGTTATTGTTGTTGTTGAATTGCGCCATACTTCTGCCTCTTTCTCCCCCCCACTCACGGGCTCTAATACAGGGCTATAATAGCAAGCCTTTAGCTTTCATGTCAGATCAAGTCATGCACTGTATGCCCAGTTCAGTGAAGCAGGAATTACTGACAAAGCGCTGACTAAAGACAGAGGAAGAACAGAAAAGAAAGTGTGTGTTTGTGTGCAGGGTTGGGAGGGTTACTTTAAAAATGTATTCAATAATATTTGTAAGTATCTGTTAAAATGTAGTCAGCAACCTAATCCCAGTGTAACAATATAAAAGTAACTTAACTTGATTACTTTGTTACTTTGAATTGTCGCAATACCAAATACGGTGAAATTGTTTGGCCTAATGGAATGTTTAATGTTCTTTGCAGGTTTCTTAATTGATCTCTCACAAGCCACGCCTCTTTTTGCTCCAACTTTTGTTTTATACAACTTTTTTTGCTGAAATTGTTTTACCTAAGTCACACCCCTTCCAGTGTGCTTCAGGGGATGTAAATTCAGAAAAAATATGAACAGTAGTTTATGGCAAGAGACAAATTATATTTGTTTTAATTGTGTCACGAGTCTGTTGTAGTTTTTTGTGTGAAACTCGTTAGTGAACTACACCTCTCCTCTCATATATACATCAACAACAATCTCACTGCCCCCTGTTATGTTATCTTACTTTAAGTGTTTTATCCAGTGACTCCTCAGGCTTTATCAGCCAGGAAATTAAAGAACGAGTAAGACCTGCTGTTGTGTGACTAAATCCTGGTATGAAAACACACAGGCATCATAGCTTCCACAGCTAATGTTAGCTTTTGGGGGGAGAAAATCATGATGTCACTTATGTGTCTTCTGCAGTGTGTAGTCTTTCTAATTACAAATCTTCACAGTCCTATATTTAAACAGTTTTACAACAAACTGCAACTGTCTTGACTTGGAAAATGATCTTTTAAGTGGCATAATTCAAACTAGATCAAAAAATAATTTGTCTCTCACCATCGACAGCAGTCCCATTGCAGCCCACCAGAAGGGGTGTGATTTAGGGACTGAATAACAGTTGAGCAGCCTTGGTACCCAACAGAACCTCGGTCAGCTTTCTCCTTTCCTACTAGCTAACCAACTAGCTTGCTAATGATTGATAGTTGTGTCTAGTCGGGAACCCTTGATTTGTACACGTTATTCATTGTGCACCTTGTACAAACTTTATAGTTTTATAATGTGACAATGCTGTGTTTAAAATGTGAGTAGGATTAGGAACAGAAAACACTTGTTTAGGATTGAGTGAAAGAGTGGTTTGGGTTAAAATGATCACTGTTGCAAGGTCTTTCGTGGGTCTGGGGTTCCCTCAATACATGACTATGATGGATAGAGATTAGCTAACTAGTTAGCTAGTATTTTGCTAACATTAGCTATCAGTTGCAACTAGATTAGCTAGTTAGTTAGTTAACTGTTTAACTGTGTTTTGTTAACTAGCTAACTTAAGCTGTGACTATAAGTTGCTTTTACGGGTCCCAAGAAACATCAACCATTTTTTAATTTACCATTTTTTGTTTTTCTTTTGAACATACATAGACAAGCCTAGGCACACAGTAGGAGGAGGAAAGTTGACAGAGATTCCAAAAGGGGCAGGACTAATGAAGGGTCAATTGTTTGTCAAAATATTCCTTACTTTGTTATGTATGCACATTATGAACTTTGTTAGGAAATGTTATGCTATTCACACTTGACAGTGTTTTAACCATGTTTTTACCCACACACCCTCCTGGTCATCAGCATCACCACCTACAGTCCCAACATATTTTTGATTAGTAGAAATATTGACAGGTTAGCTAGCTAAGTGGATTTCTGTGCAGCTGATGTTAGTCCTTCAGTGTGGCAAACACTAGCGGTTGGTCTGTGTAGCTAATGTTAGCATATGGCCTACTGTATGTACCTAACATTAGCAATTGGTCTGTGTAGCTAACGTTAGCAGTTGGTTGGTAGTTATAGTCCGCGGTTGGTCTATATAGCTATTGTTTATGGTTGGTCTTAGCTGTAAATGTTTCTTTAAATTAAATGTTGAGTGCTGATGATGACAGTATTTTCACAATTCCAAGATAAAATTGTAATCCTGCTAATAATCCCCACTTTTACTAAATGCATTGTTATTATTGTAACTGCAATGAAATACAGTTACCTTTTTTGTATCCTGATTACATAATCCTGTTACATGTAATCCATTACTCCCCAACCCTGTTTGTATTTGTGTGCAGAAAGACAGAGTGAATTGGAGTTGTCCAGCCTTTTGGTGGAAGGAGGGAAGGACCAGTCAGTTATGCTGTATAAAAAGCATGTCAATTGAATGCACTCTGCAGCAGTGATGTGGTACTGGCAGTGTGTGGGCATATGGGTTGTGAAAGAGGATGAGAGCCCCCAGGCGACGGACAGACCCCATGTGACGGATCGCGTTTCACATAGAGCTGGAAGGATTCTGGCAAAGCACTGGGAGGGGATCAGCACAGACTGAATAGCCCATCTCTACCACTGTAGGAGTGGTGCCCTGTTGACTGCAGCACTGCCTCTTTAACACGAGATGATTCACCTTTGACATATTGTATGTTGGTCAAAAATTCACATGAAACACCTGGGCTTGGTTAGTCATAACCACAAAACAACCATAGTTCATTCAAACCAGTCACAAGAGTCTTTATGGCAACACATACAGAAGTGGAGCCTACCTCATAGACTGTGTAAGTAGTGGATGGAGCTTTCACGTCTGTTAAACCGGTATTCTTACTAATGGCAGCAGGGGCCAACTCCACTGGTTGCAAAAAGAAACCATTGTTAGCTTCAAGTCTTCTTCAATACAGCGTGATGTTCATTTTGTAAATCATGGTCCCATTTAAGGCTCAGTTATGCGAAACATTATGCATACAGATGGAGCCTTCTGTCCATACTCTGTGTTCATTTGTCCGCATTTGCACATGTTCTCTGAAAGCTTATGGATACAACGGACATATCCATATTCGTTTGTAAATGTGCCTTTAGAGTAAATTACATAATAAAGCAGGACATGCTTTAGGGTGCGGCTACCTTGTCAAGTCCCTAGCACCCAACCTTCCCAGCTCCACACTCTCGTCCAAATATGGTCACCTCTGGCTCAAAAAAAACAAAATGGTGAGAGCCATAATGTCAGGTTATTCTAATTTAAAACAAAACTCTGCATACATTCAGCAAAATAAGGTAGGTCAAGTGTTTTTGGATTTGTGTTAAACCTCAGGAAGCATATGATTATACTGGCATACGCAGGACATTAGAATGCACTCAGGTGATAAAGTTCAGTATTTTAAACACATCTTTTGATTTGTTTTCCCACTGACTTCTCTACAGTGGCCAGTGCTTTGATGTCACTGGGAAGGCTCCCAGGTTTCCAAACCAACAAGCAGAGACTATAATGAAGATGAGACTATAATGAAGATGAGACTATAATGAAGTCAGCCTGCGCTGAAACAAATGCTGTGTGGAGATCTGGTCTGACAATAAAATGAAGCAAACTCAATTAAGAGAATACTGAGAGTGACAGACTGTAAAAAATCTATCAAATTTGTGTTGTAAAACACGGAGATAACAGTCACTGCTTAATGTAGATAAAAGCAAAACTCCTACTCAGTCAATCAAAACACCAATTGTTCACCTTACTATTGGCAAATTGCCATGGCAATCTATGTTTAATTAGTAATCAACTTTTAACCTGACAACTGAGCTAACAGATGATTGCAGTTATTCAGTTTATCGGTGAAATGTTTACTTTATGACTGTTGTAGCATGATAGTAGGGGAAAATATGGTTTGACACTCCAAATGTGAGAAAACGGTTTAAACCAGCTCATGCCAAACCATTATTTTGAATATGTGCCTACAGTATGCTGCAGAAGGGGTGCTTATAGTGGGGCTCCAATTGCTAAATTAGATTTTTTTTTAAAAGAAACTAAAGACATATGCTCAACACATGACAGTCTTGCTATTATTTAAGTGGTTTTAAAAGGATAGTTCAGATTATTTGATGTAGGGTTGTATGAGGTACTTCTGTGTGTTTGACCTACAGTAGATGCCGTTTGGGGTGCCTGTAGTTAAGAGGAGCAGAGGGGCACCAGCATGGAAGCTAAGCAGTAAACTGCAGTGGATGCGGTCAGCAACAAAAGTGATTTCAGCCACTTAAAAAAGGTCCACCTGAAAAAAAGTCACTTCCTACGCACCTTTTCTGACAGGAGACCACTGCTATATAAGCTGAATATTGTTCACTCCAAAGCAACCAAACTCCATAGGCAACATTAGTAATTTTACCTCATGTTTAGATTGTTTGTGATATTGTGTACATCTGTGTTTTAAAAAGATTGTTCAGATTCACCGAAGTCACACAATAACAGAAACAAACTAACAGATCAAGGCAGAAATTGACCAGCAACTCCAATGCACAATTTTTTTCTATGGAGTTTGGTTGGTTTGGAGAGAGCAATATTTGGCTTATGTAACAGCAGTTTCCTGTCAGCAAAGGCTATCTGATGGCAAAGTAAAGTGGAGAATATATTATAAATGTAGTGTATACATAAACAATGTAGTGTATACATAAACATTTTTTAGATAGGACAGCTGAAGTGAAGACAGAAAAGGGGGAGAAAGTATGAGGGGGAAGACACACAGCAGAGGGCCACAGGCGAGACTCGAACCCACTGTCGCTGGAGGACCCACAGTGCTCGCACATGGGATACACGCTCCACCAACTGAGCGCCTGGCTACCTAGGTGGACCTTTTTAAGTGGCCAAAATACCTTTTGTTGCCAATCCTGTCCACAACATTTTATTGCAACTCTCTGCCTCTCCAAACTTGGGGTGTACCAACCAGAATCTACTGAACATAATATATTGACTATTGATAAGTACCTCATAATATCCCACTTCAAATAATCCGAACTATCCCTTTAAGTTTTAGGTAGTCATACAACAGCAACAGAAAAGTAATGTCTGTATCAGACAATGATGCTGTGATCATTGCTTGGATACAGAAATGCATCTACATGTTTTAGTAATAAGAAAGAAATTTTGAAGTTAAATGATCATCTTCTTTTATGTTGTTTACATTCTTGTTTCTGAACATCACCCCTGTTTTCATTCTGTTGTCTCAGCATGTTCAAACTGTGTCAGGTGTTGCCCGGTGTATTGCCCGCTCATGGAAGAATCAATCAATCAGTGGAATTTCTCAGTGGTTGAAGGGAATGTCTTTAAATTTTGCCCTTGAAAAGATAAATTATTTCACTAAAAATAAACTGGATAAGTTTTGGAAAATTTGGTGTATTTTCTACAAGTATTTGGAACAAAATGAGATCCAAATTGATGCTTGGAACGACGAACTGAATTGAGTGCAAATGGCTGTTTGTTTTTTTCGTTTGTTTGTTCACTATGTTTGTCAATGTATTTTGCCTTCTCTCGAAAAATTCAATAAAGAAATGTTAAAAAAAAAAAAAAAAAGGTGTTGCCCGGTGGCAGCTGTACAGTATGGGGAAAGGATTGTCAAGTCAACAACCACTTCACCATCACCTCCCTGAAGTAAAGAGATGACATACACCATTTAGGACAAGTCTCTTTACTCCTGGAAACCTGCAGAAATGGTAGTTGGACAGATTTTTCTTCACTGAATGGAAGTTTTTATCCACAAGGCCAAAGTCTCCCCTGAGAGAGAAGTGTTATTGTGTATAGGAATATAAACTGAGCAAAGCAGGGCCATTTCACTTGACAGTACTATGTGGCCTGAATAATAGCAGTAAGTGGAGTGAACGGCCAAGTTAAAAACCAAAAAAGAAAAATATCTGAGCTGCTCAGTTCAAGGAAGTCTTCAGCACGGTGTGGATAGGATAAGGATAAGTTATTTCTGTCCCCAATTCTTATTTAGTATTTTCATCCTATTCTGATCCTTTTTGCAGTTGTCCCCTCCAGATCTCCTTCACTAGGCATCTGCACTGCCCTCATCTTTACTAATCTGACTGCATTTTTTGAAAAGAAGCTTTTATACTGTATATAAATACACGATTTTCTGAATTTAAGTTGAGCAAATACTTGTACATGCTGAAGCAGCTCCAAAGTAAACAAAAGTCAGATGATCCTAAGGCATTTGGACATAAATTCCTCATGTTACTTATCTACTCCCAAGGCTCATTTCTTTCTGTCTCACGCCCTTTGAGAGAACACTATGTAATACCCCTCATGTCCCATGGGAGCCCATACACCCACCCATTAGTCCCTCAATCCCAATCCATTGTTACAATACCTTGTAGCCACGTCCCAAAAGATGCAGCTACTTTAGAGAGAGAATAACATAATTTCAGTGATATTATTCACTGACATGAAAAACAATCAGTTCTCGTAACTATGCAAGAGCCGACCACTTTTCCACATAATTCCTCATGATAGATTCATGCACGTGAACTGGAGACATGTCCCAGGAGATTTTCTGGATGGATGGGGCATTGAGGTAGAGGGCTAAAATCTGGATTAGCAGGGGATTCTTATACACACGATAGTCAACCTTGAAACCAAGGCGTTGTCTGCAGTCGCCATGGGGATGAGGTTATTAATGTAGTGAGCAAGACCCAGAATTATTACAAAATAACGCATTGATAGATAGATTTATTAATATATTCATAGATGATAAAGAGCTGCACACACACTTACTTCATGTAAAAAGTGTGGAGGAGAATTAGTCATGGGTCACATCAGAGGGGAAAAAAACATCAAAGACTAATGACCCAGTGCGCCTTTCCATCTTCACACGCCCACAACCCCTCTTGTTTCTCCTCTAACCCTCCATTTTCTCACCTCTGAATGCTGTAATCACCTGATTTTGGAGAGCAGAGTGTACCCAAGCTGGTGGTAACCGGGCTGTACCTGACATTTCAGCTGAGAAAAAAAAAACATTCTGAAATCTTTGATGGTGCACTTCTTTTTCCATCCGATAGTGATGGCTTTCAATTCCCCCTATGCCCCTCCAATGCTTAAACCTGCAGCTTTAAATATGACATGTCATTATCTTATCTAATGTTTTTCAATATATCTTCATTGGAAAATAATTTAGTGCACAAAGAGCAGTCTCCTTTTTTAACATAGCAAAATAAATTCTGTACATCTTTTGAATAGTCCCTGGATGCCTCATCTCAACCTGCTGTCATTATTCTGAATTAAAGAGGCAATAAACTATATATAAATATTTACATAATATTTATATCTATACACAATAATTAGTGAATTGAACATTCTCAGATCTCTGACAAAATTATCAATGTCATTCTTTGAGGTCATATTAATATACAGGCAAGATTATGCTGTGTGCTGTAAAGCTGCATTCACATGATAAGAAATTTGCTCTTGGCTCAGCGTGAAGTAGGACGCAGAGAGACAAACCGCAGTGCTATACGTCATGTCTGCCTGGCATACAAACAGCTAAGCTAACTTTAGCATTGGTTTTAGCTAAGTTCGTAAACTGTATGATTTGCAAAATCTCGTAGCCCTATCTGACTGCTGACATTTCACTATGTATTTTGTCTAATGGTGAGATCATGATGTGTTTTTAATGTTGCCTTATAAAGTTTAGGGAACTGTGAAACACTTTTTTCCATCACTCTCTCCCTCCTGTGCTTGTATGTATGACTACATCATACAGCTTTTATCTCATTGGTTGCACTTTGAAAGGTGAGTGGCAGGTGAGGTCAAAGAAATTGATCATGAGCGGGAACCATAAGATGTGCATTTCATGTCCAAACCAATGGGTAATAAGCATTTGAGGATCAAATATCCAATGATTGTAGTTTAAAGGAGCAATATGCAGAAATTGTGCATGCACAAAGTACTGCAGTTCAAATAATAAGGTGGAGACATAGACTGTACATTAAATAGGTTGAAACCTATTTAATATACAATCTATGGTTGAAGCAAGTTGTTCCCCCCTGCCTCCTTTTCCCCAGATTTGAGGAGGCTCGGGCAGGCTGCAGGAATACTGCAGGAATGCAAGGCATGCAAAATTTTCATTTGAGAATAACAAGCACTGACAAGTCCTACACTGCAAGATGATCAGCTGTTTATAACCGTCAATGGTCTGTCAATGTAAAGCAAGGTCAGTTATCCTGAAAATACACACTCTGGACTGCCTGCCTGTCTCACTACCTGCCAGGCTCCATTAACATATTGCTCAATTTAACCGCTGTAAACACCCACACCTTCTACAAGATTATTTCTTACAACTCATAAACAGGCTATAACTCATTTGGTGAACATTCAACCTTAATTTGAACTCTAATTAACAAATTAACACAAAATGGGCTAACAATCACTGTTATTCCAGCCTGGAATAGAAATTCCAAAGGTGGACAATGCAGCTGTAGTGTTGTTGTCAGAGAATTCAATATTTCAACATATTTCCTTGATCTCTGATGACATATGGTTATTTTCTGAGTCATTACAGCAAATATATTACAGATTTCTCATAAAAAATATGTATACTATTTATCACACCAATCTTGGAGCGGTACTCAGTTATTGGCTGATATGTGCAGTTTAGGTATGGGAATTAGTATTGGGAAGGGGAAAAAATGGTATCTCTAGTTTAAATGTGGAACAACTATCTATGGTTGCAGTAAGAAGCCAATATATATTCTGTGCTGTTGTTGTAATTTAAGTGTTTACATAAACTAATGAGATACTTTTGACATTACTGAAAGAAAAAAAATGTCTTAAAATAATTTTTTATAAAAACCTGTTTATACAAACTACTTGAGACTATTAGAAGTTTGAGAGCTTCATCACCATGGCCTTGTTTCCTTTTCTGTTGTCCCCAGTTTGACCTCAAAGCTACCAGCTCTCCTGTACCTCCAGCAGCTCATTAGCACCAAGGTCAATTCTGCATACCACTACAGAATAAAGGATCAGTGGAAAAGGCGCAGGCGCGATTTAACTAGATATGCTGGTACTTCAATGAGGTATGAGCGAGCAATGCATGACTAGTGCCTCGTTGATACAACACAGGTTTTTTTTTAGGGAATTGCACCTTTGACAGAGCCGAACAAACTGAGAGATGCTCTGCTCTGGAACTATGGTCATCTTAGTTTTCCATCCTATAGGTCTAAAACAGCCTCTATGAGACATCCAGTCACTTATCATCTATTTTATATGGTAAATCATGAGATGAACTTGTCATATTTTTACACTTAGAGCTATTGCTGAGCCAAAGCGTCTCTGTCCAGGCTGGTTCGTATTTACACTAGACAGCGGGAGGCGGGAGATTATGTCTGTGTGTGAGCATCAATGTTCTTATCCGTGTAGACAGTGATGGGCTCAGTCCCATTAGTGCCTGGGAATTTCAAAGCACTCCATAAATAATTCTTTGTTACCAGGCTCAGAACTCACCTTGCTCCAGAAATACCTCTCTTAATTCAATTAATAATGAGATGTCTCTCCTCCATCAGCACTGGCAGAGAAACAGACGACTGTATTTGATGAGATGGAACGCAGCTGCCTGTGGAATATGCACTGTCATGGATCAAAATATCCACTGCATGCAAGATTCATGGGCCCAGAAAACAAGGACAAACTGCTCCAAGCCTGGCCATGACAAACAGCAGGGGGCGGTGGTAGCCTCGACGGGGAGGGAGGTGAGCGACTGCCTGGTGTGTCACCTGTGAAATCAGGACAGGAAAAACGACCAATTACTGGGCTTTCCTCCCTTACTGGAAACTGTGTACTTGAATTACACATTTGATCTGTTATGTTGGCAAAGGCTGTTTGCGCTTGTACAAGTAAGCTCTTTGAAAAAGAAATGTTAAAGCAGATGGAAAGTGAATGAAGGCTTTTGGGAGAAATCATCTTCAGTAGCGCCTGTCAGAATACAGCACACTAGGTTGAATAGATGATTAAAAAGCTTGTGCTGCACGGAGACTGACTTGGAGATTCCTCCGGCGCTGGTGAAAGGTAGCCTAATTTTCCAAACTGGCATCTCTTTAGAAAATAGCTGTAGATGTTTAGATGCCATTTGAACACATTTAGAAATAGTGAGAAAGGTTTTCCCCATGGGGTACCATTCAGTCACATTTAGGAAACTGCTCATTATTTATTATTTATTATATAACATCTAATATCTATACTTTACACATGTTTAATAACCTAATTCAGAATAAAAGAGACACTATATAAATGCATGTAGTTTGCAAGATGAAAAGTAGTTCCTGGGGGCTAAAAGTTCAGAAATTCTTATTTGGATAAATGGTGCAAGAGACTATCAATCATGGCTAATGTTCCCATTTCCTCTGAAACTTTCACCTGAGAATATCTGCATAGCTGGCCTAAGGCATAAGCAGGATACAGTTAGCAGCTGCTTAGGGTCCCAAAGCCTCCAGGAGCAGATTATGAACTAGTCTTCTCTTCAGTTTCTTAAATTATTTAAGTATCTAAATGAATAATCTTTTTGCTGTTTTATGTTTGCACTTGTGAACTTTACTGAAAAGGTAGTTAGGTCAAATCCCTTTGTGCTTTGGAGCCAAATGGCTTGGGCTGTGTTTAGATTGGAAACATTGTCATGCAACACCAACATCCAGCATGCGTCTTCAAGCCATGTAGTTGTGAAAGAAGCACTTGTGCAAAAAGACAGTATATCTTAATACTTTAATGTTCCTGCTAATAACAAGATAGTTTGTTCTCTGAGGTTTAAAGGTGAAAAAACACTAAAAATCCTTGAATTTATAACACTGCATACCGGATATCATGCATTCTAAAAACAGCATATTAAATGTCACACCTTTGAGAAGACAATGCCATTTTTCTGTACATTTCTTGTATGTTTGTATGCCATTGAATGATTTCATGCGGGATGCCCCCATCATGTTTATTTTGCTGCCATTCCTGATTGCGGATCTAAGAGCCATATCAGCCGACATATAGCTGATAGAGATTGCTTTTTTGTTTTGTTATAGCAGCTGGTATAGCAGTATTATAGGTCAGTGTGACTGCTTTGTAGCCAACCAGCCGGCAGCATAACATAGGCTATAAATGCTGTGTGACTATAGAGTGCCCGAGCAACTACATGTGCAACCCCTGTGAACCATAGACATGTATACATAGACGCCACACTGGCCTTTAGATCAAATGTCAATGTCGCTGCCATATTGGACTAGTCAAGACTGACCTGTAAACAAATTCAAGTAAACAGGGGAGCTGCCGTTTTTCTAGATTGAAAGTATTATAATGTTTACATTTCTAAACCGATTTCTATGAGTTATGTCATATTCAAGGGTTCATGACATATGTTGAGTAAATATATGTATAAATATGTAGATCATGCACTACATTTATAGTACATGATCTATATAAAAGAAAACATTCATTCCAATCTTCTGATCAGCCAATAACAACTGGTGGTCAATCAATCTGGTCATTCCTAGACTACATATAAAGGTTTCCAAAATCAACATAGCTGTTCTGATTAAATTAATCAGTAAGTGAGTCAGTAAAAGTAAAGATAAGCTCCCTTACGGGAGACAGACCGGGAGTAGACACAGACCTGCTCAGTCCTGCATCTAGTGTCTTCTGACAAGCAGTCAATAGTGAAAGAAAGAAACAGCTTGTTCAGCAAAAGAAAAGAAAAGAGTGGGAAATGAAGAGGGCAAGATATCCTGAGAAAAGCAGCAGGAGGAGACGAGAGTGAAATGAGCGCTTCAGGCTGTCTTTAAAGACACCAAAGATTAATTTGTCATTGAAAAAATCTACAGAATGGGATGCATATTAGTGAACATAATTGTGTTTAAAAGCAATTATACACCAGTCATTTCCTTTGCTCTGAGATAAGAATCAGAACATTGAGCCATTTATGAAAGAGAATTGAGCTGATGGAGGGCTGCAAGTCCATAATGGCCAAGCAAACTGTGGTATTGATGACCTACTATTCAGAAGTTGACAAAAAACTTTATGAAACCAAGAGCTACTGCCACATTCTTTTGTTCAGACTGGAGACTCTATGTTCCCTCTATGTGATTCAGAAAGCTGACCAAAAAGAAAAAATGGCAAACAATCAGACTGGCCATGACCTTCACATATATTTTAAAGGCAACCAGATATAGTTCCCCTCCACCAAACTGTGTGGCAGCTACAGGAACCTCAATTAGTGAAGTAATTAGGTCATATATCAAAACAATGAAGCGCCTGGGTGAGGAGGGACGGAGATGGTCAGAGAGGAGATGAAAGAAGCTGAAGAGGAAGAGGGTGGATAGAGTTTAACAAGGAAAGGGGGAAACAAGGACATATAGGGAGATGAAAAAGCAATGGAGTTGGAGAACACAGGTGAAAGGAAGATGCGTAGAGAGACAGAAACTGGAAGAGACAGGAGGAAGCCATCTGCGTTTAAAAGGCTAAAACATAAATGAGAGAAACAAGAACGTACTAAAGGAAGACAGGCTAATAAATAGAAAGCAACTGGAGCGCAGTATGACAGAAGCAGAGAAAGAGGAAGCTTTGCCGGGCCATATAATCTGGTGTAGAGTGTGTCGTGTTGGAAATCAGTGCGTGTCACCCTGGTGTCAGATCAGCACGGCTCTCCACACTTCTGGTTTGTGAGAAAATGCAGGAGCCAGGCTTGTGTCACAGTGCACACCGACACTGTCGCAGAATTATTTTGCACATATTTTTGCATGATTTTTCATCTCACTGCTCTTCTGCAATCAGGAATAAATCACAGTCAAATGTTTTAAAGGTATAGTTTGGATTTCATTAAGTGGCGTTACATGAGATACTTATCCGTAGTCAGTATATTACCTACAGGAGATGGCGGTCAGCACGCCTCCAGTTTGGAGAAGCCAGCAGGTATACTGATGTAGGTAGCTAAGCAACAAATTGCTGTGGACAGCGTCAGGAGTAAAACAGATTTTAGCCACCTAAAAAAGACCCAATTAAAAAGAACATTTCACTTTTCACTATATTTACAATATTTTCACCACTTTACCTTGTGGCAGGCATCAAATTCAGAATGAGTGTATTTTAAAAAAAAGTTTGGATAGGTTTGAACATTAAAGATCTTGTTTTTACACTTTATTCAATTGGATTTACTAAAAAAAAAATTAGAACTATCCATTTAACAATCTGATGCCAATTCAATGATGTTTATGAGTCATTTTCTAACTTTCATAACAACAGGACAAAATATATTCCAATCAATCAAGAGGTCACTACATCAGGTCAAGAGGGCACTAGGTTGTCAGTATATCACTTTCTGAACATCATGTGTATGTATGCTAGTATGCATTTTCCCTTTTTCTAAGCTATTATGTCTGTACTGCTGGTCTCCTGAGGGCCAGAGCGTCTCATAGCTTACACTCTACACCGTGTCCTCACACCGGGGTTGTGTTCAGATGCAAAGCAAACCGAGTAAACAAACAGTAAGCAGGGATTGTGCTCGCTCACACACTCACTCACTCACACACACACACGCACACACACACCTTCTTAAACGACAGTAATGCTAAAAGCACTATGACAACATGCATAATTGAAGGCACTCTACCTAAAAATAGAAGGGTTGGAAAGAGAGAGTAGAGAGGTAGAAACAAGAGAAGAGTCAGAAATGAGAGTAAGGGTAACTGCGGGATGAGAGACGTCCACACCAGTAACAAAGTAGAAATAAATCCAAAGCACAAACTGTGTTGATAGTCTGACTTTTGTATTAAGGAGTAAACTTGTCAATTTTCTTTTCTATCTTCAAACAAACAGTGTGAAATGACTCAAGCAGCTGTCTGATTGCCTGAAAGAAAAGACTTGATGGGAGAGGTGGCTTCATTATGTGGAGAAATAACAGGCAGCCAGCGAGGACGAGTGCGATATTTGCATTATTTTGTGGAGCAGATTAAAAATGGTGCTAAAGTGCTCTACATTCATAACATGTTCTCGATTGATTTGCCCAAAGCATGCCATTCCATTTTACATTCCCCAGCCACTTCAATTAAAGAAAAAACACCTTGCTGTTACAAGTCCTCTCCTTACCCCCATTATTCTCTGTCTCGCCTTTATTTTCCCCCTCCCTCCCGTCATCAGCTTATTTCAGATATGCAATCTCCTTTTTATCTTTTTCTTGTGTCTCGTTGGCCGTGCCTCAGTGCACCTTATTAAAATGTATATTTTCAAATCATTCTTCAAAGGCGAACTGTTTGCCTAGAGAACCAGAGCCATGCCCCATGTTACAGGAAATTACAGTCAGACTGAGCAGAACCAGATAGCATACCTCTGTCTTGCTGTCTGCTTTCTCTGTATTGGTTTGGTAATGTTGCAGCTGCAAATCAAGTGACAAAGACAGTGTATACTTTGAGTCATTATACTAGTTTATCACTGTTTTGTCAGATTCTGAAATGTGGCACTTGACACAACTCTCAGAACAATCTATTTTCGACTGTTTTTATTACCTTTTTATTTATTAATGATTTCTTACGGCTCATAAACAGACACAAACTCATTCTGAGAACTTTTGGCATTAATTTGAACTCTAATTAACATGAAATGAGCAAACAAAAATAGTCATTCTGTCCTGGAAAGGAAATTTCAAAGCAGGACAACATGTATTTCAACTTGATCTCTAATGGCATATCATGGTCATTTTATGATAAATTGTAGTAAATATATTACAGGTTTCTCCTTTAAACAAAATGACTGAGCTACTGCAGAGCAGCACATACTGTAGGGAAACTCCTCTAAACCATCCTTGTAGTGTTTATTTGTTTAGCCTACGAGGCTGTCTTGTTGATAACCAACTCATTTGCAATGATAACATGCCCAAGAGGCTCAAATGAGGCCATTCACTGTGGCTGTGCTGATAGAGAATGAGGATGTCGGAGGCTGTGATTGGCTTGACTGTGATGTTCAATTAATAGTCAACTCACCGAGTGCTCACACACATCAAAGTGCCCCATTGGGCCAAATCAGTGATTGACAGCGCAGAATAATCCCAGCCAGGGAAGGAAGGGCTGAGCAATGTTATCTAACTGTTTACTACAGTGAACACACCAAACAAGGGATAGAAGGATGAAGAATAAAAGAGGAAGAGCGAGTGTGTGGTGTTGTCTTCTGCCAGTGTTATTTTAAACATGATGCTGCCATCCGGGGCCCAGTCCACTGCGTAAAAAGCGTTGAACACGGATGCCTACAAGGGTCCAACTTTACCCACCTTCCATCCTTAGTGTCCTTCCCATCTCTTGTGCTTCCCAGAATGCAAAGCAGCTTAGACAGTGGGACCCTGTCACAGTTTGGCTGCAACAAAGGAGTTGTGCGGAGTACCCTGTGGGCCTGTGCTTTCTGGCTGGCAGCTTTACATATAAAACAGGCAGGCCTATCTGTCTCTGCACAGGCTGCGGCCACAAAGTCAGAATCCCCAGCTTGGAACACTCTGAGGATCCCCGCTCTGGAGTTCTGCACAGGGAGAGATTAACAACAAACACTAAACATGACTCTTCTGTCCACGTCTCAGAGAAGAGCTGTGGATCACTGAGGGGAAGTCTGGTCAAATAAAAGTCTCCAGCTTCACTGTCAGCACAAACAATCTTTGCCACTGCTGTTCAAAGCTGCTGATGAATCTGCTTTATTCTGCCTTGAAAGTTTTTGCACATTATTTGTTCAATTTAATATGAAGCTTTGGCACTGTCATGTTGCAAGCTGCCACAGTTCAATTTGATATGGAGTTAAAGTCACATTACAAGTTATGTGGGCCAGACCATGGTACTCTTTGCAACAAATAAAAAAAAACATTTTAATTCTGTATTTACTTTGGCTTTCATTACTGGCCACAGTAAGTGCAAACCTTCATCTATTAGAATTAATTTATCTGGTTACAACATCCAGATGTAGCCACCAGAAACTGTCACACAAGTAAACACTGACATCTAGAGCATGTCATATGAAGTTACACTTTCAAAGTACAAATATGAGGGACACTCACATATAACCATTTGAGGTACATTTTGAGAAAAATGGGCCTAAATTTTCAATCGTGACTGGTTGAGAAACAAAAAATTTTTTTTCTCATTAAATCATTAAAGCAAACGTAGCTGTGGGAGGTAGAACTGGACATCCACTGATACCAGGGTTGGTGGTTTGATCCTAAATGCAGCCATTTACATAATTATGTCTGAGAATTTAGCCTAGATTTATGCCATGTCTAAAGAATAACAAACTGGGCCTTTAAAGGGTATACACATGTTCCACACAATCTTTTGAAAAATAAACAGCTGGTTTCCCTCTTACTGTATGGTTTCTGTGGCACCACATGTATATCACAGAGACACATACCCATAAATTATTCATAGGGCCACTGACCAATCTGCTGAAAATCTAAATAAATCACAACACATAAAAAACAGGCCCCAAGGTATGTGGTCTCTCTGATACAGAGACTATCAACATGTTTGACCCAGGCCTCTGAATTTTATCGAAGTTGTATCGTGGCAGACTTTACGATATCAGCAAATATCGTAGCATTATCTAAAGAATCCATATAATAAGGTATCATGATCAAACTTGTGATTAACTCCCCTATATACAAGTCTTTTGTCATACAGACTGCAGTTGTTCACTGCAGCTCACATTATTGAATGCAAAGCTTTCCTGACCTCTAGTGGATGTATTATAAAATGACAGTCAGTCCCTTCACTGGAGTCGCATCTGCAAACACAACAACCCTCCACATTCAATGATAGCACTGTATCATTGAGCAACTAGTGAGCAATTATCTCTGCACATCATAAAATCAGTTAACCCAGGAAATAACTATTTCTGTTTGGTCTCTATGTATTTATGTGTACAATCAAAAAGATTAATCCAGTGTTTTGCATCTGTTTTACTTAAAAAGTCACTTTGCTCTCTACATTTCAATTATGAGTTTTTATGTTTTAAGAAAAGTTCACATTTTTCATGTAGCCTATTTAAAGCTCCACAATTTGTACTTCTGTTCTGCTGCATAGTGACTCATTGTTTCCCTAATTAAACAATGTGCCCGAGGAAATTTTGTTGTTTACGTCTGTGTATCTGTTCATACTTTGGTCTGCAGCAACATATTACAATCTTTAGTGTAACCTACTGAACAAACTGGTATTCTGTATTGGCGTATTGATGTTCAGGACCTCTAAAGGATGAATCATGATATTTTTGGTGACCGTTTGACCCTCTCTTCAGCACCAACATCATACCAGAGCTTCCATTGGTACACAAGCATAAATCAAAACACTTTTCATATTGTGTACATCAGGGCTGCAACTAACGACTATCCAATGATTACGATTTTCATTATCAATTAATCTATCAGTTATTTAATTGGTTTAGTGATTAGTTGTTGGGTCCATAAAATGTCAGAAAATGGTTAAAAAGAAAAAAATCACTTTCCCTAAATCCGAGGTGACGTCCTCAAATCCACATCCCAAAGCTATTCAGTTCACTTTTTTCTTAGAAGGTGACTCCAAACGATTGAACAAATATCAAAGTAGTTGATCATTAGTTTCATAGTTGACAAATAATTGACTGATTGACTAATTGTTGGAGCCCTTGTAAGGCTGTCAAAGTATCAAATATCAATAGAAAAAAACTATTTTGTGAGGCAGGTTTTTTTTTGTTTGTTTGTTTTTGCCATGGTATCAGAGGTGGTATCAAATATGCTATAGTTTTTTTAATACTAGTATTATATCCAAGCTTAAAATTCTGGCATCTTGACATCTAACTAGTGCACTCCATGAGATTTACTCAGGCAGTCAGTTCAAAACTGATGGCCAGAATAAATCTGCAGAATTTTCAAAATACTGTACACACCAAACAATTATGTTGCACATTAACGTTAGCAATGCATGGACAAAAGCGACACTTGATGATCAATTGAACACAGAATGCATCTGGCCACAGGCAGAGTTGTGGCTGTTACTTGTTTACCACTTACTAAAATCAAATGTAACCAAATCAATCACCAATAAAGTTTCAACAACCTGTAAAACCTGTCAGACTTCGTGAAGTGGTTGGAAAATTGAGTCTTCAAAAGATCCTCTGGGGGTTTTATGGTCTATGATCCAGCACTGCAGAGATGACTTTTGAGGTCATGAACTGGGTTAGCAGTTAACGTTAACGTTAGTTAACAGTTAGCAAGCAAACAAACACTGCGGAGTTGTTCTCACGGGGTTCATACAGCATGACCTTTCCACAAAACCCAGGTGAGTCATACCAGTGGCTTGCTATTTCGCTTAGAGAGGACACAACATGTACATTAGCTAAAAAAGAGGACAACTCTGAGGTTACCTGTAAGCTACTCCTCGTCGTTTCCTCCGGACTCCGCTCACTTCCGACCGACCCCCCTGTCAACTGAAGCTAACTGAAGTTGAGTCAGCTGATATCAACCGTCAATCAAACTCCTGATAAGGCAGAAAACAAGCCGACCCCCAGGAATGTCGAAATAACAGAGCCTTATGGAATTAATAACTGTAATGTATTCCCAATTCCCTACAAAAGTAATCGCATTACTAAAACGCGTTCCTGAAATGCCCACTGGTTGGTTTCAGGTGTCTTGGTCAAGCGCTACTTGCTAGGACCACTTATAACCACTAGGTGTCGCTGTAGTACACAAGTATGTCTGACTGGGAAAACAAAAGAAGAGTTCAAAAATCCAGTTATCTAGTCAGGCTATGATGGAAGCCCATTTCCACCATTGTTATGAAAACAAACAAACAATGTGTGTCGTTATATTGAGAGAGTTTCTCAAAATAATAAGTAGGATATTAAAATAATGAGATTTTATAACTAATATTTCAAAAACAATGCCTTAACCTAAAATAATTGTTAATTATCTCAAAACGAGCTGGAATGTCAGAACAATCAATTATGTCGAGAGAATGAGAAACTTTTTTTTTTTTTTTTTTTTTAAAGTAGTGGCTATTATTTCAAAATAATGATTTACTTCACTCAAAACAGTGAGTTTGTATCTCAAAATAATGAATTAGTATGTCAAAATAATGAGAAACTTGACTAAAATGACTAATATTTTAAAATAATGACTTACTTAACTCTCTTAAAATATAAGGATCTCAGAATAATGAATTAGTATTTCAAAATAATGAAAAACGTTCTCAAAATGAGAACTTATATTTCAAAACAACGAGAAGGCTTCTCAAAATAAAGGGCTAGCATCTCAAAATAATGACTTAATCATCATTTTTAAATATTAAGTCATTATTTTGAGAAGGTTTCTCATTATATCTTACTGGATATTTATATTTTCACCATAATAGTGGTAATGGGCTTCCATTATATTTGTAATATTGAAAAAAATAAATAAGAATTTGTAGCTGAAAAACAAAATAGAGCATTAAAATTGCAGTGGCTCAGTGTTTGTTTTTTGTTTTGTTTTTTTCGAGAGTGACAGCTGAAGAGATGACAGGAAAGGGGGCAGAGAGAGGGGATGATACGCAGCAAATGGCCGCAGGCAGGAGTCAAACCGGCAGCCGCCGCAGAGGACTAAAAACCTCAGTACATGGGCGCACACTCTACCAACTGAGCTATAGGGGCACCCTGGCTCAGTGTTTTTATATGGGGTCACACTAGCCTTGCATACATGCAGATTCAAAATTATCTTTGTATGACATTGTGTTTGAGTAAGGTGAATAATTTAGTCTCTCCTCCTTGAAAATCTACTGTGAAAATTAGAATAATATAGTTTAAATGATGAGTCTTGGATACAGCATCTTGACCTGCAGAAGAAAGGTGACATTGACTCTGGTTTGAGATTACAGTTTATCAGATGGCTATGATTGCCTATGAGATATGCATGAAAGTGTTTGATTGGACAGGTGCCGGTGGGTAAACTGTCCTAGTCAGGGGTACTGACATTTTAGGTCAGAGAGGTGAGAGGAGAGAGCAGATGGCACTCAGGAGGGGAGGCAGAGCTGGCAGAAGACCTAGACACTGGAGCGGGAAAGCTCTGAGTTAAGTAACAATTTATGGTACCAATTAACCATAAGACTACCCTTATAAATGATTTATAAATTGTTTATGATTAGGTTGTAAACACTTTATAAATCAATTAATTATTAAACACAATTTTCATACATTGGTATGGGATCACTATTTGGCAAGATCCAATTACTGCTTACTACTATTAATCTAACTGAGTTACTAACATTTATTCCTGGCAAAAGGGAGCCTTATTATAAAGTGTAAGCATCATAATAAACCACTTGAATGGCACATCAACACCTGTGATAATAATGAGGAAAGCTGACGATAGGATGTTGAAAATAACAAGGCAAATAATACTGACAAAGTGTATGAACCTGGAAATTTGATATGTTAATTATAATTGTAAGCATGCAGTACAAAACTACTTAACATATAAACACAGCACTCCTTTTCCTCTGAATATCATTTATTGTTCAATCTACATCAGTCGGTCCTTGGACAAACCGCCTCCACTCATTTCATAGTTTGTAGGATACATTTATGACCAAAGAACACATTTCACACTGCTACAGATTGACAGAACTGCCATATCGAATGTTAAGATATCTATTTACTGTCATGCTGAGTGTTTTTATCAGTAGTAATGACTTACTGATGCTGTTACTGCTGCTAGTGTGGCTTCTGGCATAATAATGGCATCTATAAGTCCGGTTGGTGGATGGACGGCATTCCATAGTATCGTCCGTCTATGGTAAGAATTGGTACTGTAATTTACAGTTAGATGAGGCTGGACCTTACATTGTCTGGCCCAGCTTAAAACAAATAGACAGACAGTGTAACATGTTAATACTTTGTAGAAAAAATCATATGCATTGATACTTTCACCAATCCTCATAGCACAATGTCTTACTTGTACCTATGTTTATTAGTTGTGCAATATTTGAAGATAGTAAACAGCTATGATCGTATAGAGATCTTAATGTATCTACAGCTTTGTATATCCTTTTGGTTATGAGGATTAGCATAGTCATCCTGTACCTAATAGTAGTTCATGATTACACTGAATATAAAAAAAGACCTCCGCAGAGTGACACTTCTGTACATGTATGTGTTTTTGTTTTGTACATAGCTGTAACTTTCATTTTCACATTGTCTCACTCTGTCTCTCACCATATTTTTATGGCAACTCCTTGTAGCTTCACTTTGGCAGTCAAACCCAGTGGTGTGGACTATGGATGGAGGACCCACGGCCTCCCTTGTCCAAAACGCTCGACTCTCAGAGAGTCAAGTCATCGCAAGACCCGCATTCCTGCCATGCCCTCAGACGACGGGCAGTCTTGTGCAGCATAGTTCCTTGTATAGTCTTTGATAGTTTGTTTGTTGTTAGTGCTTTCGCAGCTAACCAATGTTGTGCTAGTTTGTCGAACCCCCTTTTGTCTGGCTGGTCTGTAAAAGGCCATTTCACAGTTAAGTCCCAAGCAGCAGTCTTTGTTCAGGGGTGGGGTGAGAGACGCCAGAGGCTCTGAAGGGCCGGTAGTGCTGGTCCAGTCACTCCAGCCAGATGCTAGACCAGTGGTTCCCAATATTTCCCATCGCTTATACACTTAAAAGCTTTTCAAGCTCCTTCATCTTGTGCCATATTGTTTTATTTTATCATGCAAGACTCTCTGTAATCCTCATTATTAGGAAACACTGTGCTAGCCCAGATAGACCAGCCTTTCATGGCATGCAGCTAATACGGCTATTTCAGCTATAAAACTGGCTGTTTGAAGGATATATTTCTTGCAGCGGTATTAGACAAAGTACACTGTAATGAAAGCTGGAAAGACAATGTGTGTGTGATGGAAGCTTGTAATATGACACTTGTGAGCCATGTAATACATAGGAGCATCTGATGTTAGCTGTATTAGCTACAGGTGCTAGCCTTTTTGTGGTTTTAATGGCTGACTGGGGTAAAGGCCTGTTTATGCTGTCGCGCTTCAGGGCCCTGGGTCTGTCCGTGACCTTTGACATTAGGATCATGAACCATCTCTCAGGGAGAGGCTTGAACATCCAAAGGCCTTATTCAAAATCTGGATGCCAAGATGCAGGTCAATGAGGAAAGAAGAAAAAGTATCCGACCACGGTCTGCGTTTACTTAAAGTAGTTAAGACTTAAAAGGTTTCATATGAACAGGCAAAGTTGTCATTTTTGTTGAGAACAAATATTCTGTGGAGGATACTTTTTCGCTCTTGTATTCACTTGCACTCCCCTCAGCTTTGCTTCTCAGCTTTCTCACTCCCCTCCTGTCGTCCTCCAATTCTTCTTCTTCCCCTCACAGGCTGTTTTTGTCCGGCAGCTCGGCCTCTGGACTGCGGGGGAAGTAGACGGTGGCTTTGTGCTCCTCATAGCGGTCGATGTGCTTGAGGTGTACCACCATGTGCAGGGCGTAGGCTAGGACGAGGAGTAGGATCAAAGATGTCACCAGGCCCATGAGGATGGCCGGCGTCAGGAATGTGGCACAGTCACTGGCTGACGCGAACTTGTCTGACTGCACATTGAAGGCCTGGATCTGGAGAAACAGAGAAAGAGAGAGCGGAAAGACGAGATTAAACTAAAGAGGACAACTGGCTCTTACTGGGCTTACCAGGAACAGAGACACTGGGCAGATGGACAGGTTGAGACAGCCTAGCAGATGGTTAAACAGACAGTGTACAGACAGATTGACAGACTGCCAAACAGACGGTAAACAGACACACTGACTGACTGACAGCCAAACAGGCGGAACACAAAAGGAAATGGCTGGCAAACATACAGACACATGCACACACGTAGGAACCAGGGGAAAAGGCTATGATATAACAGTGAATGTGCAGACATTACTGGAAGAGTTACACAACAAAAGCTGCGCCCTTTGTGCGACAGTGTACCTGGAAATCAGTGAAAGTGATGTGCCAGTTAGCGGATGTGTCAGTGTGGGAGCTGGGCACTAGCAGGGTGTCATATTTGTGCAGGCTGCTGACGTGCTGGCAATGGTAGGATGAGGTGGCAGGAGCGTAGACCTCGCTGGCGTTGAAAGTAGCCTCCTGGGTCCAGTTGTAGTGGATGTGAACACTGTCTAGCGTGAACCAGTTTTGACCAGCTGCTTCATAAAAAGTGTTTGACATCTGAAGCCTGGACAAAGAGACAATGTAGTTACTTAGATGCACAGGCCACACATGTGTACATGTATGCTATATTCTATGTAAGGCACTGGTTCCCAAATTGGGGGGCTGTGGAGAAACTGCAGTGGGGGCACAGATGACCAGGAGAGAAATGTCGAGTGAAACTAAGTTAAATGAATATGACTTAAGTATGGAAAATAGACAAACAAGAGTTTGCTGCTTCCTTCTGAAGGGGGGCCTGCCAGAAAAAGTTTGGGAACCACTGATGTCAGGAATAATGTATAGTGAGTGGGTCATTATTGTGAAATAAACTCCAAGGTGATGAAGGGAGTTATTTTACAGTAATGACCCGCTCAATGTACATTATCCTGCTTAATACATGGCTACATACTAAAAAAATGAATAATTTGACTCAAAATATTAATTTAAAAATGATCTTATTGCTATTCTAGTGTGTATGATCAGAAATGCACCCATAACAATGGTCTGTTATTCATGGCAATGGTCTGCTATTAAGAAATAACAGACCTTTGAATGACATAATTACTTAACAACGCTGTGTAATAAAATACAATAAAATACAATCTATTTTGTCTTCCTAGGACTTTTTTGTATCTTTTTGCAGTGGTACTGAAAGATGAATTGAGTATTGTATATTTGAATTAAGTAAGTATGTGCATTTTACCTGATTACTAGACCCCGCAGGTCCTCCACATCACCAAACCGTAATGAAAGCCTGTAGCAAAACAAAAACACAAATATTAAAACATCTGATTTAGCACAGTAATTCAGAGGAAATCTCTCTGCTGGTCACACAAATATTGAATAACTATTCTTTTCTAGCTATAGTACTCAACATTTACTTAGATTGTTTTATTTCTATTTCTGTGTCCGATAGAAAATACTATTAAACCAATACTGATGGCTCGGCAGGAAATGTAGATAAGTAAGCTTGTGTCATATTTGTCATACCATATGTTTCCTTTCCTCCTTATAATATATGTTGCGGGGTTATTATATTTCACTAAAATGAAACAATAAACTTAAGCTTGGTGTGAAAAAAACATTTACGTTAACTAGACATTAGAAAAAAAACCTAACTAAAAACTAACTGAACTGTGCACTTGTAAAACTAACTAAAACAACATAAAAACATACAGGAAATGGCTTTAGTTTTTGTCTTAATCAGTTTGGTCAAATTTGTCAACACAAGCATGAGGGGCATATGTTTACTGAAACTAGGAAGTCTACATGACTGTCAATTGCCTTAACAATGTGTTGTGTTTGTATTGTGAAACCCTATTCACAACCTCTTAAATCTTAAATCTTATCAAAAATATTCCCTGACCAATACCCTCCATATTATAATTTAAAAAACTAATACTGAAACCAATAAAACCTAAATTAAAACTAAACTGAAACAAGTGAAACCACTCAGGAAACTAACTGAAAATAAACTGAAATGAAAACAAAACAAAATAAATAAAAACCAATGAAAAATACAAAAGTATAATAACTCTGAGGTGTGAAATAATTCACTAAAAACAAATTCCTTGAACACAAGTCATACGTCTGTCTACAGGTTTGACTTACGTAGCTTTCTCCTTGGTGCAGATGGAACCTTTAGTGTCTACGGGTGAGTTGGGGTTGAAGACCCTCTCAGTCAGGTCAATGAAGGTGTGGTTCCTGTAGCGGATTGCCAGGCGCTTTGCCTTGAACAGAATGCAGGTTTTCCCATTGTAAGACACGCTCAGTGGGCCGTACGGTCCCATCAGAGACTGGAGCAGCTTCCTCTTACTGTGAGACATCCCCGGCTGGTGCCAGTTAAAAGGCTGTGAACACAAGAAGAAATGAATTAAACACAGGAGAAATAAAGAATCTGCAGTAAACTGGCAGCCAGAGTGTGGGCTGCAGCAGTTTTGCATTTTTTGACTGTCCTCTAGAGGGCGATCAGATTTTTATGCAGAGACATACTCATAAGCTGTGTCCCATTTCAGGGGTTGGATGTGGCCCACAAAAGGTGCATGCCCTAAAGGTTTTGCAGATATTGCTCCTCCTTCAATAAGACTATCCAGTGTCTTCAAGACTTTGTGTTTTTGCCCTCTTTACCAGCTGAGGAATCAGTTTATCATCAGAAAGTTGAAGAGGCCAATTGCTCTTTTAACCTATGTAAAGTGTCTCTGAGTACCTAGAAATATTTGTATTATTAAAATGTATACAGACCAGTCAGATACAAGTGGCAAACTGGTAAACTTGTAGGAATTAATTTCAAAAATGCAGACTTTTCAGCCACTGAATACAAACACAGCGACAGAGACCAAACATTCAGTATATCCCATTATTCAATATTTGCAGCCCTTTCAGTCAGACTGTTTTTCTTCTACAACATGTGTCGTTGTGATCTGTGTATATCACCACCTAACAGCTCCACACAACTGATACAAAGCGAGCTTGTTTTGGTGCACAGCCTGCTGTGCCTCCCTCTTATGCATGCTGTGATCACCTTTCTTTGAAGCTTGTCACTCTGACCATAAAATGTCAGTCATGTGTAAAGTTCAGTGTTCCAACCACCACTGAATTTCAAGTGAGGGATGAGCAATGCTGTCTTCTCAGTAGAAAACAGCAGCTTTCAGAATTTACATATAATAGCATGGTAGACTGCATTTCTGCACTGTGCTCACTGAAACTGCCCCCTCTAGCTGTTTAATCTTTTTACTCAAAGGCCACATCTCATTGGAGGGCATTTGGGCTAATCCAGCTCTACACAGAATGTAAAGTAGTGGTCACAGTGTTTACGAAGTGGTTATTATTAGTTTTTGTTTGTTTGTTGTAATATATTGTGAGGTATGATGACTTTGATGGCAATTTCCTAAACATTTTAAAGCTACAACACTGAAATAGTAGCTTGGGAGAGGATACTGCAAGAAATCAGCTACAGGAGCAACATGTAACAACTGTGCATCCAAAAATGAGTACTGCAATCCAAATAGAAAGATGGAGCCATAGATATAATGTATATTGTATCCTAATTAATATACAGTCTATGGTTGTAGCTATTAGTTTTTGTCAGCCCCCTCGTCCCCAGATTGGAGGAAGCTCAGGCAGGGTGCAGGAACACTACAGGAGGGCAAGATGAGTGTTAAATTGTAATTTGACAATAACAAGCAAGGATGACTCCTACACTGTAAGTTGATCAGCTATTTAAAACTGTCAATTGTCTTTCAGTGTGAAGGTAAGCCTCTTATTTTGAAAACAAAAGCCCACTACTCTGTCAATACACACTGTGAAATTGAAGTTCAGTGGTTGCCTGTCTTACTGCCTGACAGACTTCATTAACATATTGCTCAATTACCCCGTTTTAAACATCTACTCATCTAAAAAAATGATTGATGATTTCTTACGACTAATAAACAGACTCTTATTTGTTGGGAGGACATTTAACTCTAATTAACAGGAAACTGGCAAACAATTACACAAATTAGGTGCCAGAATAGAAATTTCAAAGGATACCACGAATGCAGCATTGTCGTCAGAAAAGCCAATATTTCAAGCATGTTTCCTTAATCTCCGATGACATATCGTGGTCATTTTATGATTTATTACAGTAAATATATTACAGATTTCTACTTTAATCTAATGATGCCTGGATGCATCAGCTGATACAGCACAGTTTTTACTGAATTCTCAGTCAGTGTGGTCCCATATGTGTGGGTGGCGAGGATGTTTTACCTCTGGTGAATGTGAGACCAACAATATTCCCACATCCAAGGTCAGGCAGTGTGGCAGAGAGAGTGCACTCTGTTTTGTTTGCATGCATCCCAGTGTGTGCGTGTGTGTGTTTGTATGTGTGGACAAGAGAGTGAGGTAGATGTAGGAGATACTGAGAGAGGAATAGAGTGTGTGTGTGTGTGTGTGTGTGTGTGTGTGTGTGTGTGTGTGTGTGCGTGCGCTGTGTGTGTGTACCTGCAGTATTCTCCTGAGTGGGTTTTCATCTTCAGGCGTCAAAATAACCTCTTCACTTTCTAAGCCGTACCCACCATCTTGACCTCAAAACACACACACATACACATTACTGTGTGCTGAAAGATTATATCAGTATAAATATATTAAGCTGATTGCAATGCTGCATTGCAGATTGCAACATAATCATAAAAGTTCAGCCGATTGCACACATGCAACACACACAAATAAGCACAAAGAGATCCTGTGTACACCTCGGTGCTCAGGCACTATCTATTTCCAGTTGTTTTGCGTCATCACAGTGACTCATCAGCAGTCTATTTCACAGTTACGGGAGTACTGTTTGGTGTTTACAAATACTCTTCATCTTGTTCCAGAAACATATGATTTAAGATCATATAATTTAAAGGAATGTCTCCATCGCTTTTTTCTGCCTTTTTGTTACAGAGGCCTAAATATAGCCACGCAGCTGAATTGCCACTGAGGTGTATGGATCACACACACAAACACACATGCACACATACACACACGTCACACTTCAAAATCTGTTAGTATTACAATGTAGCAAAGATGTCTCCGGGATTGAGAATGAAATGCTTTTGTCAGGACTATCTATCCAACACATCAGCGTCAAAATTACCATGGCAGGTCTGATTGAATCAGGCCTTGTGTCACAGCAGATTTGTTACTTACTTGATGTGACTCTTGTTGCTTGTTTGGGGTTCTCTTTGCTGTGGAAAAGACAGAAGACACAATAAGATCTTGTGATCAGAAGATATAGGGAAATGTTGAAGGTTTTTCTTCTTTTTTGAAATATAATGCTCCATGATATGTACAGGGTGCTTATTTAGAATTTCCCTTAAACAGGAAAGTTAATTTTCTAGTGATGCAGTTGCAGCAAACAGGGACAAAAACACCTCTAAGAATTAGGGCTGCACAATTAATCGAAATGGCCCAGTGTAATATTGTGTAAATTGCAGAAGCTGCATTTTTTAGTAAAAGTAAAAAGTGTGACAAAATAGCATTATAATGGATTACCGTAGTGCTGCAGAGATGCCCTGGCCTACAAGGTTTGTTCTCCAGATGCAAGAAAACATGTTTGTTTAGTTCTGTCCCCAGCAAATGCCACATCATCATGATTTTAATTGTTGGGTTGTTTTTTTTTTTAGTAAAAATGATGTAAAAATATCAACCCCATGAATCACAATATCCACCAAAATGAATGCCATATGATTTTTTTTCCCATATTGTGCAGCCCTAATAAGAATATTGGATGATACATTTTATTAACTTGTAAGTATTTGTATACTCTATAAATGTATTTAGTAAATTATGATTATGGCTACTTTCATACACATTTTATAAAACATACTAATGTGCTACTTAACTATAAATAATTTCTTCAAATGAGAGAGAGGCTAATTAGCCTATTCATTGGTTTTGTCTGCTGTTAAGCACAAAGACACTTATTTTCTTAAAAAGTTTTAAGCTCTTTAAGAAAAGAGAATTGAAGACAGTCAAACTGAATGAGAAAAATGTTAAATGTAATATTGTGTTTATTTAAACAACAGGCTAACGCAACATTCTTACAAAGGTGCATAGATTTTTCCTCCATTTTTGTACATAATATTTCTTTTCCAACTGAGAAAACTAATAAAGTGGACAAAAAATTAAATTGTACATTGTTTTACACATTTAAATTCCTAACTTTGCAGGTAGACATAGGGAATGTAAATGTCCAGCCCTTTGCACTTAACTTTTTTCAAATCTGGGCAGTCTAAAAAATATAAATAAGCCTGGTGTATGGCTAGCCATGTAGAAAATACAGTATATACAGCCACTAAACTAACTATATAAAGGTAGTAAACGTATATTTCTGTATTGAAATGAATGAAAGTGACCATAATGTCATTTCCAGACTTTTAAATTACACATTCTGCAACATATATGATCCATAAGGACTTTTGTGGACAGTGCACAGCTGCAGAAAAGCACTCAGTATAAACTCTGAAGACTTTACACACAGAATATTACGACCAGTTTACAAAGTAAATAGGTTTGCTCGGTGTCTGTGTTGGAGGAATTCAGTCTTGGTGTGATGATGTACTGCTTTTACTAAATGACCGATCTTTGATGTAGGACTGACCTACATAGTGCACAAGGGACAGAGGACAAACCACTTCCTTTTCCTTCACGTGTTTGCCCTGGCTGTCGTGCTCTCAGTCTAACTACTAAACCCTGCATAGCCTTGGAGTTCTTGAAGCTTATCCTGATCCTTTTAACTGTCTAATCAAAGACGTAATACGCCTGCAATGGGCTTACTGAGCGGCGCTGACATGGCCAGTTTTGCTTGTTGTGATGGTCCACCCAGTGCTCTGACTGTGTGGTCTGCCCTTGCATGTCCGTTGTGATCTCCTGGCCTGGCTTGCTAATCTCCACACAATAGCCAGTTATAATGGGCTTGTAAAAGGTAAACCTTAAAACCTGTGGGAGCGAGCATGACGACTAGCGTCTGTCTTTAGTGTGATGTCATCTGAGTCTATTTGTTTATCAGCTCTGGTCACGTGATTTCAAATCATTTTATGAATCGCAGCACAACAAAAGCAGTCTGT
The DNA here is from genome assembly GCA_027495735.1 of Lutjanus campechanus. NCBI lineage: Eukaryota > Metazoa > Chordata > Actinopteri > Lutjaniformes > Lutjanidae > Lutjanus > Lutjanus campechanus. The sequence goes on from JAJHUR010091461.1 coordinate 37,658, forward strand.
AAAGATGTTCATCTGTGTCTCTGTTATCTTTAGTTGAATAGTAACACTGTGATCTTGTAGGAAAAGCCTTTTTAGAAGATACACAAGATAGAGGATGACCTGAATGCTTATACTAAATTTAAACACACAAAAGCCGGTCAATAGCTGTGACTACTGTTGTCCAGACTCTGGTGGAACTACCCCATATACTGTATACTGCAGGCTAAATGTTTTTTTTTTCTCAATTCTGTTGGCCCAGCTTAATGTTATTGAATTTAATAGGGTTGGTCAAATTAATTTCACAGTAGTAAAACTAAACAAGTAAATGAACAGAATTATTTAATTCTGAGACCTAAGTTGCACTAAAAAGTTATTCTTTGAATTAACTTTTGGGTTGGGTCAACTTAATTTACTGTATTATGGTTAATTCAACTTATTTACTTGGGTTGGGTCCAACTTAATCTAATAGGGTTGGTAAAGCTAATTCACAGTTGTAAAATTCTACAAGTAAATGAAGTTGATCCAACTCAAGTAAATTGTGTTGGCCCAACAGATTTGATTAATTTAGAGGCCCGAGTTACAGTCAAAAGTTATTCTTTGAACAAAAATATTTAAATTAAAGTAAAAGTAAAGTATTTCTACGTGACTGAATGGCTCTTTCAGGATTAAGCAATTCTGTTGGGCTAACTAAATTTACTAGGGTTGGATCAACTTCATTTATTGGTGCAATTTTACTGCTGTAAAATTAGTTGGACTATCCCTATTAAATTAAGCCGGACACAATTTAAGGAGATTTAAGTTGGACCAGAATTGCTTAATGTGGAAAGAAAGCCATTCAAACACATGGAAATACTTTCCATGAATTAATTATGTTAATTCAAAGAATAACTTTTGAGTGTAACTCAGGCCTACATAAAAAAGTACAACAAAAAAGATTACATTCTCATTAGGCTCCAGTTTTTCCTCATATTTTCCTTTCCATAATCTGAAGTGAGTATGGAGCTATGCGTCTTATTACATGTATTTTTTCATTTGCCTTTCGTGCTCAAAATCTAACTGGATGTTGTCCAAATTCAAGGAAATGATGGCTCTTTTCACGTCACTGTGACATTTTCACCGATTGGCTCAAGGGCCGTACTGTTGGCTCATTCACCCATGGATGCCATGCACAATATCTCAGACACAGCTGTCTACATCTTTTTTCAGACATTCTGACATTTTTAAAATTGTACTTATTGGTCCTGGATGAGCAATGTAATTAAAGATCAAAATAAGGCGAGCAGATTTGGGCAGCAGCGGCTAACAAATGAAAAGGTATTAGCACATTCTGTGTCTGATACGTTCAGGATGCCAGACATATCAGTACCAGCAGCCTGGAGCAGTTATCTACCCGTCTGGTGCAGTTTCCACCTGGGCAATATTGTGTAGTTTAGTGCCAGATGGATTAGGATTAGTGGTAAGCACAGGCCAGGTCCACTGGAGCCCAAATATGGAGAGACGTAGGCCCTGAACAAGATGAAGAGATTAAGGCCTGATGTCAGAGCCGACAGTATTCTGGACAGTTCAAGTGCTAATTTATACATCTGAACTGACCTACGAAATCGTGACTTCCCTTACACCCAGACACTAATTCAATTAAGTTCCACAAGCTGGATGAAGAGGTTTAAGGTTATTTAACTAAATTTGTGCAACTGGTATCCCCTCATAAAATATAGTCAACCATAAACATATACTTTCCTTGTTAGGCTTTAGTAGATTTCTTGGAAGTATAGTCACTGAATTTGTTAGGTTGGACTTCTGCCAGTATATCAAATATTATACTCATGATAGTCCAGTTGTACTTTTAGAACATTCTTTCTTTTTAAAAAAATCACCATTTTTTATACTTTTTAAGTAATTAATTGCAACTACTCAAATTTCTATATTTAAGTAATTTCTTTGGGTTCTTTTATGAGTCTTTTTTCAAGTCTGTAATTTTACTCTTACTTAATTATGCATTAAACTATGTAATCTACTTTTAAAATCATTATTCACTGGTGAGTAGGCCTCCAATTTGAATTAATATCCGATTCTGCATTTTTTGGTCAGTACAGCTATCTGACTGCAAATGCTGGAGTCATTTACTCCTGATCTCATGCATTAAATATTAAAGGTTAAAAAGTAACTAATACGAGAGTAGTTTTCAAAGACTTTGTTAGTGATTTTACTTCAGTATTTCTTAACAGTAACTTGTGTAGTGTAACTTGTGAAGTAGTGTAACTTGTAGTTGAGTAATATTTCCGTAATGCACCAGTACTTGTACTTGAGTACAGATTTTCAGTACTCTTTCCACCACTGCATAATAGTACTTTATGTTCTCAATTGAATGAGTAAAACAAAGTGTGTCTGAGAACACAGATGGTGTCACATTTTGCAATAAGAGAAGCTCATGGTATGCAACATGTAGGCAGGCTATGCAGGCTACTTATTTGTTGTGCAGCATCGATTTTGACTTTGGGTCACCTGTGACACAGCTGGAGAGTTATCACATGCATTTTCTGAAAAAGTCAAATGAAATTGAGTGTAGAGCTGGGAAATATATCAATAACATATTGACACTGTGCTATGAGATGAGATATCGTCTTAGATTTTGGATATCGTTATATCGTGATATTACAGAGGAGTTGTCTTTTCCTAGTTTTAAAGGCTGTATCACAGTAAAGTGATGTCATTTTGTGAACTTACCAGACTGTTCTAGCTGTTCTGTCATTTGTCTTTACCCACTTAGTCATTATATCCATATTACGGATTATTCATTAAAAAAAATCTCATTGTGTTAATATTTTGTGAAACCACTAAAAAGTCATGCCTACACTATTGTCACAATATTTGAGGATTTACGGTATGCTATTTTAGAGAAAATGTGTATGTTGAGGCATACATTGTATATTATGGAATAGCTTAAAATTTAATTGAGCTCATCTTCAGTCAAGTCAAACACATAAGGATGGCTGCATGGGAGCTACAGTTCTATGCTGTTTTTACTGTATACAAGCTCTTCAACCAACATACTGTTGTGTCCGTGCAGTTACCAACGTCCAACGTTAGTATTGTGATTGGCTAAGTTAGAGACTAGAAAGTGTATTAGTGTCTGTGTGAGTACATGTTGGCACATTCATATGAACTTAGTTGTAAGTAATGTCTGCATCTAGTACTTCATGACGTCACAGGTAACAATGACATTTTACTTATAAGGTAAATCCAAATATTTACATTAGCCCAGGTGAATGCTGGGTATGCATGTTTGTATATATGAAAGAGCTGCCAAAAGCACTACGCCTTTGGCAGCTGGCGACTGTGACTGAAACCTCAGCAGCATGGTAGATACTTGGACGGTGCTCACTTATCACCTGCACTGATATGCGAAACCTTACAAGACTTATAACAACATAAAGGTTAAAATGTGCTCGCAGACATCTTCATATCTGATTTACATATTTATGAATCCATGTAAACAGTGCAGCTACAGTCGCTGATTAACAACTGTTTGTGTCTTTGCAAAGAAGCTGCATATGCAACTGCACCCCCACACCCCCACCCCTCCTCACCCCAGCCCATCCCAAACACAAGTGAATAAGCACTCCTTCCTCTGCACCTACCCAGGCCTCAGCTGGCTGAGAGGAGCCAGAGGAGTGTGTGCGAGCATGAGTGTGTGTGAGTGCTAACTAAAGCCCAGTCGTTTGTTCCTGTGCCAGTTTCGCGAGGTCAGCAACGCAGGACTGCTGCGGCCCCGTCATTGGCTCAGCCTGTCACACGGTGCCTGGGTGCTGAACAGGCCCTTTATATAATCAAAGCCATGCCAGAGCCACTCCTTGGCTCACCTCGTTCCCTCCGCATATACCCTTAAATATGTGCGCACACAAATGTACAAACATGCACCCACACATCTCATAATGTCCAGATTAGCAGTGCAAGATGAACCTGAATTCATTATGATGCTTGTTAGTCTGCAATGGTCACAATTACTTTTGGATAAGTAAGTGTCCTGCTTATAAATATTAACAACAGTGGGAATCATCTGTGCTGCTGATGGTATATCGATCAATACGTTTTCATACAGTGTATTCACTGGACATCCTTATTCAAGGCCATGGATGAATGGCCGATTATCATCCCTCATCTGTGCGTCTGCTGTGTGCTGCTGAGCACAGAGAAGGTGTGGTGCCTGCTACCCAAACTTGTAAACAAACCCTCTTCGCCTCTGCTACAGCCACAGAGTGCTGAGCCACTGCACTCGGACTCTCTGTGAACCACGATCAAGCCTTTACGTCATACTACAGGAATACAGTATCGAGGAGGAATAGCTAGTTGTTAGTGTTGTGAAGTTCAGTATCTAACTATCTTCTTTGTGGGTCATTTAGCTCACTGTTAACTAGAGGTGCACAGAGACGTCATTATTTGCATTTGTATCTCTATCTGTTCAAGATGATATTCAATTACCACTTATTATAAGTATACTACATTCGTAGACACATAATTTACCAAGAAATTAATTTTTTAATGTCAGCATAAAAGAGACCCTCAACAGCCAGAAGACACATCAACACAGTCACTCACATTTATATTTATTCCTAATGGACTAGAAGTTAAACAACAAAAATCATAGTTTTTACCTTAATTCATGGTCTTTAGTCAAAAGGTACTGCTTTAGTAACATTTTATACTTTGTTGTTTTCCTGTGTGATATATGTAAGAAGTAATTCTATTCAAACAGCTCTGTACATAACCATTTGTTTGACAGTGTTTGTTCTTGCCTTTGGTAGTATAAAATTTCCTCCTATAGCATGTCTGGTAGAGTGGTCATATCTATCTATACTGAATGATGAATTCTTATGCAAACATCTCTGTAACAGAAATATTTATGATAAATACAAGTAATGAATAGATTAATCTGTTTGTAACATAAAGTCAAGCTAGATAATTATGTACTGCAACAACATTCGTTCTGTATCCACAGTGGAGCACAATGGTAGTGGGCGTTGTGTGGACCGGATGTCACTTTAAATCCTGCAGATGTTTTTTTTGTTTGTTTTTTTTTGTTTTTTTTCTTTTTTAAACAAATTTACAAATATTCATTGCCAATGCAATTGTTCTGCATACAGAGCATCAACATTCTTAAGTACTGGTATAGAGTTAATTATGAAATGTGAAATATAAATATAAAATATAATACTTTTCATCTCCCTTATTTTATTTTAATTTTTAAGTTAACCAAGTTTTATGAACTGAAGCCCACCACCACCACCCCTTTAACTTGGGGACATTTAACAATCAGAAACGGCAAAAAAAAATATTTTAGAAATCAAAAGATTCTGATTTTCATTGGGAACAGAAACTCCACATTAAAGAAAAAAGATATTCTTGATTGATGGTTGATTAAGGTTGATGCAGCCATTTTAACTTATTACTTCAGATAGAAGAATTATCCGTTTTCATAGCATTATTTGTGCTTTCCCAAATAAAGTATCCAGGTTCAGGTGCATCACTACTGTAAACAACAATTTTCATTAAAAATATTACAAGAACACAGAAGGCAGGATTAGACTAGATTTTGGTTTCTCACCCCAGAACCATTGTCACTGTGTATATCAATAGTATATCAGACTACAGTGATGTGTTCTTGTACTCATATTTCCTTATATTATGCCTACATGAAATTTCAAACCCAGCTATGATAGTATTTCACAATGTACAGGGTGAACTATTTATGCAAAGTAATGTTAATCTCAGAGACAGTGTTATTTTGGTTATATATGTAAAGTATATTCTAATTTCATTCATTAAAAAGTATTCAATGGTTGGGTAAATAATTGTGTCCCTGTCACAGCAGGAATACACGTCTTAATCCCGCACTGTGCAGGTGCTGGCCTATTAATAGATTTATTAGTGCAGATTAAGCTTTAGGAGTTTACTGAGATGCCACTAACAGCCCTGCTGCCATTTCAGTGTAGCTTTGATTGTAGCTCAAATTTGACCTCGGGTCAAGAGTTGGAGTTGTGTAAATCTTCCTACGCCTCAGTGCTGGTGTGTGCACCCTAACATCACAACTGCATTCCAGTCACTCGTGAATATTCAACTTTGATTTGGTCTGTTCTCGCTCTGTTTCGGTCTCTGAATCTATCTGCAAAATAAACAGGAAACACATACTTATGATGTTAAATAATATGTAAATACTGCTAATATCGGTGATTAGCGATTTTTAACCCCTTAAGCTTTCTTTGAAAGGGGATCACTGATCAGTCTTCCACTGGAAATCCAATACTTGACCTCTAATCTGTGTCTATATTGGGGTCAGTTTGTGGGTCTTTAACAGTTTTAAGATACATTTAAGCACAACTTTACTATGCTGCTGACCCTTTTAAAGGGTAAACAAAATAATCCACAAGGTTTAAGCCAGTATAAGAGTTTTTAACTGGTTATGAAGCTGTCTCAATTTATTACTGATGCCTCTATATGACCCACAGAAGATAATAAGACCATCCACAAGAAGACTAGCTATTTCTGTATAGTTATTCTTAATGTCTGAAACAAGGTTTCAGGATTCTCCTTTAAATCAGATGCAACAAGCCTGTGTTTACTTGTTTCCAGGCAGAGCTACATTAGCCATTAGCCACAATACTGCTTTTGTCCTCCAAAATCAACACAATATGAAAGTTTCTAGCAGTAGCTTCTACTAAGTTTTAGTGTTGATCAACTAACAAGTAAGTCTTGCAGTGCAGTTTGTCTTTTACCTGTTACCTATACTTAAAATCCTACAAGTGTTTTTATTTTCAGAGTTTCACATTATTATTTTATAGCTTGAGAGTTAATAGTTAATATGGAAAGATGCATGATTCCTGCGTTGGTCTAATTGTGCTGAACCCACTTAGTCTTTGTAAACATGTTTTCATTAGATACTGTGGATGCTATAATGTAATTTGACTGTGTTGCAGCAGGCTCCAGAAACTGGAACATATTTAATTGACTTCTGTAATTATTTGAGAAATGTACAGCGTCAAGTTAACTCAACACTGGTATTCATTCGTAATTGAAAGTTTTTATTGTAATTAAAATGTTGGATTTGTATGTAAAAACTGATTAGGTTTTATATCTTATCCTGCTTTTTAAAAGCTGCACCTTACCAGTTGTCTGCTGGCAAACATAAATTGCAATGAAAAAGCTTAAATTACAACAGCATCAATAAACAACTATAAACTACAGCTGCAGAGTCTCATCTTGCAGTAGTTTTCCTCCCATTCTCTATTTTTGCTCTGTGCTGTTGACAGACTCGGATGAGTAAAGAGGTCATTTCCAAAATTACATCTTAGTCTTTGGACCCCTAATCTGTACCCATATTTGGACCATATTCACTTTCAGTGGAAATGTGTTAAGCTTGGATTGTTTTAGAAATATCGCCACCACAGAGATTATTACAGTTACATAAAAATGTGCAAACATGGCAAATTTGCTAAGTGATTTATGACATTCAAACTGTAATTATTTTGTTTTAAACAGTCAAAAATCATCACAATTTCTAACACACTGCCTAGAAAGTATTTGGATGAGGATGAATGTTGTTACTGCAGCAGAAAAATATATCACCATCCAGTAGGTTCTTTCTGGTTAGTAACTTTAATAATTTTGGATATCAATCTAAGTCCAGTTCCATATTTGTCATATTACCACACATGTCAGTTACCACATAAAATTACTGACACTCACTGAACATTTTCTTCTCATTATCTTCATTCAACCCCCGTGTCTCTCAGCGGCAGAGCCGTCTAACTCACTGTACCTTTCCTTCTGCATTTCCAACTGATGTTATGCACCCTACAAGGCCTCAGAAATGAAAGGCTGTTCTTATATAACAGCATCTTGGAGTGTGTCAGAGCCGAGAGCGTAGAGCTGTGACTGGGGACTGCAACTGTTACGTTGCAGAGTTACGTACAAAAGTTTGATCCAGGGAATATACTGTAGGCTCAAAACCCCAGGAGAAATTAATCCAGCCATCCTCTGTCAGAGCGGTGAAAAGTTAAGATAGGGATCTGTCAGGGGTTTCACAAACACGAGATTGAGCTGGAATGAAAGCAATCCCATGAGACTTTTGTCTATTGAATTCTAAATCCAAGTTATCTGTGGCCTACACTTGCAAACATGTGTACAGATAAGACTGAGTTTGTGCAGTAAATGAAAGCATGACAACAGTAATCTCTGTGTTTCTGTCCAGAAAGTGCAATAACAAAGCAGAAACTGCAGCATATTATGGCTTTTTAGCATTTGCGCTATAGAGGATTGTGTGAGCCACCATGCATGGCACAGTTTCAAGAGCCTTACATGGCTTTGGCACCATATTATTGCCTTGATGTCTCTGTAAGGAGAGCAGGAGCTGGTGCTAGGCTGACACCGTTGTGAGTGCCCCCCCAGGTTTGAGCCTTGAATATTTCATCCAGATTTGACCTGCAGGACTGCATGTACATTATGCAGACATGGCCGGCTAGAATTCCCTTCTCCACTCTTCCTCTCTCCCCTCTCCTCCTCCTCTTCTCTCAATGACTGCATCAGTAAACAGACCCCAGCAGACCATCCTTGATGCATCCACTCCTCTCCTCCCTTGTCCCATCCTTGTTTACCTTCCCTCCTCTCTCCTTTCCTACCTCTCCTGCAGGCCCACCACCAATGCCCCAGCCTTATTTAGCTCCTGCCAGACCAACACTACTGTACAGAGACAACAGCCCCATCCGTGATCGATGAGCAGCGTCTGATGCAGTCCCCAAGAATGAGACAAACAAAAGCCTCACAGCTCTCATTGGCACACCAATCCTGCCTGCATTCACCATTTGTGATGCACCCCAAGGTGAGACGGAGAGAAAGAAAAGACCCTCAAAGAGCACATCAGCATCCCCAGCATCCCTGCATGCATCTCCACCGTACCCCCCTCCCCCCACACTCCTCCTCCCCTAACACCCCTCCTCTTGTTCCACAGCCGTATAGAGACAAGAAGAGGATGGATTTACCTTCTGTCCAGGATTTCAGGCACTTCGTCATAGGTGAGCCCCGGCAGCAGCTCTTCCTCAGTGAAGGAGAGCCCGGGCCGGCTGAGAGCGGACAGCAAGGCGAGGGAGCACAGGAGGAATGCGTGTGCAGCCATTGAGACAATGAGAGGAGACTGCCGCTGGTTGAGCTCCGCTTCATAATCTGCTCTCCCCAGCAGTGCCTGACTCCCAGCTTCTTCTGACTGGCAGCGGTCTGGGCCAATCAGAAGGGAGCAGAGCCGATCAGCGTGCGTCACAGTCCCCCTCCTCTCCTCCTCCCTCCCTACTCCCTCTTCCTCTGTCATCCTCCTCTCACTCTGCTGCTCACCCTCCCACATCCACTCCACTGTGCTCTCTATCTTCTCCTCTTCTCTGCCGTGCACACATAGCCGCAGGCAAGCCCTAAGTATAGACAGGCTCATTCTTTTTCATAACGCAGCTCATCATACCTATGCTACCTACAGATGAAACACTCATACACATTTACACACACACACACACGTAGCCTGTCCACACACACACACACACACACTGTGGCAAAAGAGCTCACAGACACACACACCTCTATGGAAAATCACCTGGGAATGTCAAGGTCAGATTGTGGAAGAGGATAGGAGGATGTTGACATGACTTTAGGTGGCCACACACACACACACAAAACAGCCATGACTGCATGACCTAGATCTCCAGTGTGCTGCCACAATAGCAGAATTAATTCACTTGATCTATGTGTTGTTGTGAGCACTGAGAAGGCCCGCGGCTGAGGAAATTGTCCACTGAGGCTGCAAATATGGATGACAGGAACAGCTGAGCAGCCGTGGGATGAGACGGGACGGGGGAACGAGAGGGTCCGGCCCCGATGACCCTGACGGCTGATCCCGTTTCCTCCTCATTATTTAGCCCCCCCGTCCCCACCCATGCGTGTGATGCCTCAGGATCTTGATACATCCTCTCATTTCTTTTATTTCCATATTGGATGATGATGTGATGATTTTCAGAGCAGAACATTAGGAGTGGTTATATAACCAAATGTTGTGACCTACTATCATGGAAATTCACATCGATGCGTGGCAATGATTCACACTAAAAGAGGGACTGCAGAGCGAAAATTTTAGATCCCTGCTGTCGTTTTCTGTCATTAGATTTTCTTCTCAATACCAGTTCTTATCTGAAATAGTCTGGCCTTCATCACTGTGTTATGGAGAGGGTTGGGGTTACTTTAAAAATGTATTCTGATACAATTACTAATTACCTGTTTAAAAATGTAGTCAGTAACCTAATACAAGTATCACAATATAAAAGTAATGCAACTTAATTACTTTCTGTTACTTCAACATCAAATATGATGAAATTAAGACTAATATAATGTTTTATGTTCACTGTAGTTTTATTAATTGTTTGTTCTGAATGCATGTTTAGATTAGTAGCAGTAATTATGCACATTTAAATGTGCTTTGTAATTAAGTAAGTAATATTATGCTATTCACACTTCACACAGTGTTTTTACCCACATATCATCCTGATCACCAGCATCACAACCTACAACCCCATCATATTTTTCAGGAGTAATAGTGGTAGTAGTCCTGACAGGTTAGCTAGCTAACCGGATTTCTGTGTAGCTAACATTAGCAGTTATTCTGTGTAGCTGTGTAGGGATCACTGATCAGTCTTCCACTGGAAATCCAATACTTGACCTCTAATCTGTGTCTATATCGGGGTCAGTTTGTGGGTCTTTAACAGTTTTAAGATACATTTAAGCATGATTACTACACTGTTGACCCTTTAAATGTGCAAACAAAATAATCCATAAGACATGAGGTTAAAGCTACTACAAGGAGTTCTTAAGTAAGGGATAACATACAGTGAGCAGGTTGTTATTGCGAAATAAATCCCGACGATGCAGGACGATGATGCAGGACACCGACGTGAAGCGGAGGGGTCTTGAATCATTCTAACAGACCTTAACAGAGCTTAGAATGCTGTAAGTGACCAATCAGAATCGAGTATTCAACAAAGCCATGCAATAACTGGTTATGAAACAGTCTCAGTTTATTACTGATGCATCTATTTAATTTCTACCTGCTACCAGGTCACATTCTCTCACCTGTGTTATATTTTTTATGCAGAGTTAAGGTAGCCAGTAAAAAAAAAGAGGCATTATTAAGATAATTTTATTTTTTGACATTATATTTCATGGTTACTATGATGAGACCACTATCACTTTTGTCCTCAGGGGCCTCCAAAATCAACAAAATATTTCAGTTCCTTGTAGTAGACTGTAACTATGTTGTACTGCTGATCAAAAAAAAATCGTGCTTTGTAGTTTGTCTTTAACTTGTTACCTGTAGTTTACAAAATCCTACAACTGTCTTTAATTTCAGATGTTTATTTTGTAATTTGAAAGTGACTTAATATGCTTGATTCTTGCACTGGTCTAATTGTGCCGAATCCATTTACTTTTTGTAAACACATCAGTGGCCAGTTTTCATTCAATAGTGTGGATGCTATTATGTAATTTGAGTGTGGGGTAGCAGGCTGTAGAAATTGGATCACACTGTCTAATTGTTTGAGAAATGTACAAAGCAAGGTTAACTTTACATCAGAGTTCATCAGTAATTGATTGAAGTTTTTATTGTCATTAAAATGTGTGTAGTGGTTGGTCTCTGTAGCTAACAATAGCGGTTGTTCTGTGTAGCTAATGTTAGTTAGTTGGTCTTACCTGTAAATGTTTCTTTAAATAAGATGTTGAGGTCTTGATGACAGTATTTTCTAAACTGAACTGTCACTGTACTGTAATGTTGTTCCTCTTTACTGATTTTAAGGACAAATGTCATCTTTTTTTTTCTGTAACTGTAATGGAATACAGTCACCATTTTTTATATCCAAATTACATAATCCCGTTACACGTAACACATTACTCCCCAACCCTGGAGATATCTGATAATGAATGTTTTCATTTAATTTCAAATTTTAGTGAGAGGATAAACCCCTTGAGATGCACCATCTTCTTCAACATGATAATTAACAAACATTAAAAACAAATGAAGGTAAATACAATCACAAACAATAACAGGTGGATTTGATTTAATGTCTTCAGAATATATGAGGTATTTGTTTAACAGCTGAGATTTAATAGCTCTTAATAACAGTCATACAACACTGGATGACTGTTACACATGTATATATAGCCATTATCTGTTCCAAGGATTGTTTGAAATAATATCATGATATTGAGTCAAATATTAAAACCCAAGGCATTGTGTAATTTGTGTTTGGGACATTTGTGCTGCCCTGTAATTCAGCATGACCTATTTCTCTTGTTTGGATGCAGGCTAGACTTTAAAAAAAAAAAGAAAAAAAAAGTGAACAACGCTAGGCATCTCAACAATATGCCGTTGTAATAATTACTTGCCTGTGGGTCAATTTAAAAAAACAGTGAAAAACAACCTGAATTGAATTAACTAAATGAAAGCTGAAAGCACAACATTGTAACACCGGTGAGATTTAGATTTTTCTGCCATTTTTTGTCTCATCTTTCTCAATGTGTTTATTTTTGTGTAACTAATGTTCTGCATTAAATGAGCATTCGTGTGCAATGGTTTATAGGACTGTATGTATATATCATTCGGTTCCCGTATGTGTGTGTCGAGGTGTGTGTGTGACTGTGTGTGTGTGCTCAGAGGGCTGAAGTATTGCTGAGGGTATGAGAGGTCAGCTGTGTCTCCGAGGCCTACACGGTAACAGGAGGTGACTAAAGGCTGTCTCAGCCCTCTGCGTCTGGTCACTTCAGCAGGCCAGTGTGTCAGTCTACTGGAGGGAAAATGCAAACTAGACTGTCACTGCTGCCATCACAGAGTGACAGCATCACAGTACAGCCCACAGAAAGACGTCCAGGTGTTATGACTTTAGAAGAAGACGTTACGCTATGATGTCTCATAACATTAGGTCCAGCATTACATTAGTTAGGGCAGACAGTTTTCATCATGATTGCCATGTTCTTATTAATCATTTCTCTTCTATTACATGTGATATAAAGCACCAAAAATATGGTACAATGATTTAGCAAGAAAACAGTCTCAATAATTATGAAACATACTACAAGGAGTTTTTAACTGGCTATGAAACTGTCTCAGTTTATTACTGATGCCTCTATATGACCCACATAGGTAAAGAAGACCATCTGCGAGAGGACTGGTCATTTCTATATAGTTTAGTCTTAATGCCTGCTACTAGGTCAGATTCTCCTTGAAATCAGATTAAACGATTTACTGCATGCAGACTGGAAGAGCCTATGTTTACGTTTTCCCAGGCAATGTTGCGTTAGCCATTTGAAAAGAAGAAGCAGGAAAAGATTTTCTTCAGATAATTTTATTTTGGATTTTTTTGGGGGGTTTTTTGGAAACAGTACTGGTTTTGTCCACAGTGTCTTCCAAATTAACACATTACACATTAGGCCTCATGCATTATTTTTTTCTTATTTTTCTTTTAGATTTGTTCTTCAACAAAGCAGTAAGAGGAAAATAAGAAAATCCTATGTGGGATTCATTAAAAACGTGTGTTAACAGCCAAATCTGTTCTTATCCACCTGAGCATGTTGACGAATGGCATGTGATTGCATGTGTGTACGCGCATGCCTGGAAATGAGCGATTACCATATAAATGCCCCAGTGAATCCATATAAGGTCAGCAGACCTAAGTGCTGTGTGCAAACACAAAGCACTGACAATTCACAGTTAACAATAAACTCAGAAAAAAGAAAGAAAAGGGAAAGGAAATGCCACCAAAGGACATAAAAAAGCTCTTTTTAACTCTTACCTTATTCTCTTAGGAGCAAACAGGAAGCATGAAGGTATTGACGAAGGTCACAAAAGTCTGTGTAAAGGAAATTCCCGTCATACAAGTTAGAAAATAGTTGCTGGAAACATGAAAACACTGATAACTCTTAATTGTAAAGTTAGAACATTAAACTGCTCATGATTTTTGTGTTCAGGATTTTTTCAGGTAGACCTGGCTCCATGACACATACCACCTCCATTACAATTCTCCAGTGACTTGTTGGGTCACTGTCCGCTGGCTCTGGTGGCTCAAACATGTCTGGAAAAGTCCAATAAGGCTGCCAGACAGAGCGTCTATCTTTCAGGTTGTAGAGGAATTTGATACTTGAGACAGCAGTGTGAACACATGCTCCCAGCATTTCAGAGCAAAACAACAACAACAACAAAAAAAGCTCAGTTTCATGATTCTGAAACCTAATTTTATATACTAAGGGATTTTTGTAATCATTCCAATTTGGCTGGGTGGTTATTAACAAATGTTTGTGGTGTGACAATACTTGCTTTACCTTCATACCTTCCTGACATACTCCACTGTACTGTAGTACTGCCTTAATGTAGTAAGGGCTTCGTGACGCGTTTCCCACAGCTGGGAAACAACACACACAGGAACTCTGCTTCCATTTTGAGAAGCTACAGTTTTTATTCACTGAAAAACTTAAGCCTAAACTGCATATTTACAGTGCCATTGCTGTACATTTACTGCCAGGCAGACAAATTCACTGCTCACTTTACCCTCTGTTCAGTGCACATTCAGCATCACTCTCTGACATCGTTGACAGTAATTAACCCCGCTTGCCCTCTTCACTCACACTCAAGTTACACACTCACTAAGATACACTCCTCTGACCAGTCAGTAGTCTGCAGAGTTTGTTAGCTTACCTTTATCATCGGGTCGAGATCCAAATACTTCCAAACAGGGGCAGGGGTATTTTTTGTTCCTTTTTTTACTAGTTAATCATATAACTTTAACCCCCAGACGCCATGTTTCTTCTTCTTATGAAAGCTATGTTTGTCTACTCAGCAGCGCTGCAGTGCAGAGACTGACCCCTGGTGGCGTGTTCTGCGCACTACAATACACCATCTCCATGTCACGTCAAAGAGGAGTGTCTGTATTTAGGACGGTATTGAAAATCATATCGTTGGGATTTCTTAATATCCTGGTATACCGTAATACATTTATAGTGCTCAAGCCTATGGAAGCTACAACACCCTTACTTGATTCGGTATAACCAGTAGTTTATGGTGACTAATTTGAGCTAACTTGAGATACTGCTGTCTTTATGACTTCCTTATGATACTACAATCCAGCATTTACCCTCATCCCATTATTGTTACCTATGGCCCCAGTGGTTGCTCTTGAGCTAGAGTTAAATAGTCTATCTTTAAGTGATAAATTCTTCATGTAACAGTGGACAAAATAACAGGAAAACCTAGTATTATACCTATATCTTGAGTATTATCAGCTATAATCTCCACTATCTCTAAGCAAAATCTAGGCTTGATTTGTGTGGTTTTCCTGCTGGTTATGTAAGCATATTGCAGTTTGAGACACATATGTGCCTAAGCCTGTGGTCAGCTTTGCATCAGATTTATGAACAATATGATAGGAATTATCAGTTAAAGATGTGACGGAATAATGACAACACACTTTCAAGCAACGTGTTTGGCATTGTTTGTCAGCCCACCCTTTAGTCCACAAAATAATGTGTTGCCTGGCTTCAATCTTCTCTATTATCACGGTGCTCTTGTCTTCCATAAAATGTGCTTTTCATTTTTGGTCCATGCCTGTTCCTGACTAAACCCTCCTTTTTGCTGCATTATGTAGGCCTAAGGGGAAACTGCTGATTGTAAGGCAGATTACACCAATTTTAACTTAATTTGAGATTTATAACTAACAGGTGCATAATGTACAAATGGGCTTCTTAGATCCTGCACAAGTGAACTTTATTACTCAGTAGCTTTTATGAATCAAACATAAGCACACTGTCTAAGATCTTGTGTGATCTTATCTTAAATGATCTTAAGACTAAGTTCAAGTATAAACAGAAAACATTTTTGCAAATGAAGCTCAGCAGTGTCAACAGTATACTACATTTGTGAAGCTTGTAATACTCAGGTTTTGTCAAGACTATCAGTGGTGTTATTTATGCTCTTATTTGAGGCTGCAGTCTGCTGGCGTTGCATTGAGATTGCTGGTAAGGTGCTCTTTTTTTGTCGACCTAGTTCAGAGTTTGTGTTTTGCCCTCTCTTGGTGAGTCATACAGCAGTTTAGATTATGAAACAGATCGAACGTACAGAGCTTGGGGTTACTGGCTATTTATAGGTATGATCTCATATTCAACTTTTTAATCCTGCTCTTTATGCCCGCATAGAACGCTGAGGCCTGTGATACACAGCGTGATGTAACAGGTTAGTGCAGTTTTAGATTGCTCTGCAGCATGTGTTGATGATCATATATGACTACTAATCTACCAGCTAGCACGAGCATCAGATCCGTGCAACGTTAAAGCTGTGGCAGCACTAATCAAAATGCTTAAAGCCTGCATTCATTAAGAGGCCTCGAGTGTTGTGGGGGAGTAAGTGCATCACTGTAAGTATTTAAATGTATTTATAGTGCAGTTTATAGTGTGTATTCATGATAGAAAATGTGGGAAGAAGAGACACATTTTATTATTATGTTTTTATTGGTAGACATATTTGCTTTCTGTCACAACACTGTCTGTCATAGATCACTGCTGCTTTTGCCTTTTTTGATGACCTTGGCTCTTTACACATGCACACACTTGAACACACACACACACACACACACACACACACACACACATCCAATTTTTTTTATATGCAATAGAAGGTCAGTAAATAAGGCAACATGACAACCGGTATCATCGCATGATGCTAATAAAATGGTCCTTCAATCATTATAAGTGATGTCATGCACTGTAAAAAATAGAATAAGATGAGAAAACTAATTTCAAGTCAACTGTCTTTACTAGATTGAAGAGTTTGAAGTCACACATAAACTCTTAAGTTTTGAAAAAAAAAAAAAGCTAAATAAAGCTTTGTTTTTGTTGAGATAATTTACTTTTCTTCTTTAGATAAACTTGAATTAAAAAAAACTGCCACAGTGATCTGGGTGCTTGAAAATCTTGAAAACATTATTAATTGGTAAAACCTGATCAAAACTTAAGTTTCAGTTGGACTTAAGACTCAAAAATCTTTCAAAGTTGCCTTGAAATTTTGCGTTGTCTCAACTTTTTCATTTTTACAGTATGTAGATCTGCAATGATTAATCATTAATGATTATTTGTCAACTGTTTAAATAATACGTAAATTCTTTGATAATCTATTAATCAATTTGAGGTTTTTTTTTAAAGAAAAAAGTCAAAATTCTCTGACTCCAATTTCTTCAATGTGAATTTTCTGGTTTACTCACCTCTGTCAATAAACTGAATATTGCTGTGTTGTGGACAAAAACAAGACATTTGAGGACGTCATCCTGGGCTTTGGGAAACACTGATCAACATTTTTCACCTTTTTGTGACATTTTATAGACCAAACAACTCATCAATTAATTGAGAAAACAATTGACAGATTAATCCACAATGAAAATGATCATTAGTTGCAGCTCTGCTGTCATGTATTAATTAAGTCTCATTTGCTATGAACGCATAAACATCCCATCTTTCTAGTGACATGGTCCTCCAATCACATTAAAACTTCTCAAACATGTTTAATGCCACAATGAACTCATGACCTCTTTATTAAATAAAAAATGTTACTAAGAAGTTCAAATCCTGTTTACTGAGTTTGCATTCAACTACACAGTATATATTTCCAACATTTAAATGCGAAAACATCCTTTATAAAAACTAGCCTATTTATTAATAAATATAGAACAATCTCCAGGTAAGCACACAGTTTGCTGATTAATCTGCTGAGATTACATAACGTCCTTAAAAGCTCTCAGTGTGTCACTGCTTCATGTCCTGTAGGCGTTCTCCCAGGCAATATGATAAATGGAGGCTATATTATCTATTGATATGCAACTAAATTATTATGTAGTATAAAGCTAAGGAATGAGGCCTTAATGTCTCTCAGTGTACTCTGTCAAGACCATCAAGTTTGTACAGCACTCTTTGTTTAAACATTTTATCATAAATAAACATCAGTTCCTTCTATAAAACTAGATCCATTCATAAAACACTCATGTAGGTTTTTTTTTTTGGTTCTATTAACCAGTGAAATTCAGAGAGTTGCTCTACGCCTTTAAGATTGCAAGATCAATCATGTGATACTACGCAAACGAGAAACCCTCCACACAGAGCAATGCAAAAATTTGATTGGCTGAAACCTGTGAATGGCCAACGTTCATGATTAACATTCATGTCACAACACTGCAGTTTCATTCAGTCCTTGGTTCTTCTTGGCTGGCGCTATGCCAGACTGGGCCACTTGAGGGCGCTCACTTATAACCCAGAATCCTTCGGTTCAGTAGTATGGGCTTATTTCATGAGGCACAATGTTAAAACATGAGAAACACGGACATAATAAAGGGATAATAATCTGCTATACAATGGAAAATGTTTTCCAAACCCTTAAAACACATATGACTTATCAGTGACTCAATAAATGAATTGATAAATTAAATACATTCAAATTAGCATACATAATACATTACCTGTTAGTATGGTAAAACACAGTTTCACACCAGAAAGTCAGTGTTACAGTAAGTCATTTTTCAAGCTAATTGATTATACAGTTAACCCATTTCTCTTGTCAAATAGCAGCAAGAAATCTTATGCCCTATGAGTGAGTCCCTCTCAAACTAATCCCACCTGATAAACTCTCCATCATGAAACTAAACAATGATGAGAACTCAAAATATCTTCCAAACAGCTGATATGGAAAACAAAAACTGAACATCTCAGAGAAGAAGTAGGTGATAATTGGTCTACATGCAGGTCCTGATTTGGCAGCCCTCAGATTAAAACTATTTAAAGTTCAGTTCATCCCAAAATCAAACATATTTTCCTTTTACCTGCAGTGCTATTTATCCATCTACTGGTTGTAGAGATGTCTGTCTTCACTCAAATATAACTGAACTAGATGACACTTGGCTTGTGGTAGGCAAAAAAATAAATTTGAATCCCTCAACAGCAATATCTCTTTCCAGAAATTGTGACCCGGTTACTCAAAATAATCCACATCTTGCTGAAAGTATTTTCATTACATCCACCAATTGTACCACCACGCAGAAGGAAGTGTGCATCTACTCATGGACGAGAGGTTACAGCTCAAGGAGGAGGAGCCATTGATAGGCTCGTTAGAGTTTAACTGCTCCTCACCTGAAAAGTAGGTGGTGACAAAAAGGTGCAGTCAACTCAGACAGTTACCAGCAGCCTTCAGAGAATACACATGGAGTGACAGAAATATTTACATCCTGTTAGATCATCTGTGGGCTACCTGTCGACTGCAGATGAAACTCGGATAAGTTAGAGCTGAAGAAATAAAGTATGTGATCTTGGTCACTGATGAAGCAGAGAAATCCCCCTACTGATCCATGATCCTCTGTGCTTTTAATGCCTGCTTTGTAGAGCACAGTAGCTGCTCGTTTTGATAAGAGATATATAAATAATTTAATTTTCAAACAAACAATATATGCTTGTTAACAGTTTAAACCTTCATTGCATAACATAAGTCTAATATATCCAGCAATATTAGGGTTTGCTACAACATGTGGTGTTTGTTGTCAGAACTACTGAGCCAATCTGAGCCAGTCAGCTCATTGGTCAGACATTGCTGCTAAGTTTTTAAAATGTGTTTTTTGACGCTTTGAACACCACAAGCCAAGTGCCATCCAGTTCCATTAAACTGAAGAGAAGATAGACATCTCTACGGCTGATATCTCCAAAATACAGCAACTCACACTAAAACTATTTAGATGGATAAACAGCACAACAGAAAAGAGGAAAATAAATATTTATGATTTTGCAGTGAACTATCCCTTTAATTTTCAGTCTAATATATGTGTTTCCTTCTTCCTTGTCTCTTTTCCTTCAAGACACGAAAGCTTCATTCTAGCACATGAAGAAGACAAACAAGGAGAGGCAGACACATTTATAGCTTTTAGATGCACCCGAGGGTCTTTCATAATATACTGAAAGACTCTGTGAAGATGTCGGGCCTTCTAGTGAAAAGCTGACCTAGATCTATACACAGTGCTTGCTTTATCATAACTATAACCTCTTTTGTATTATTGAAACACAATCTGAAACTGGCAAATGTGTAGTCACGTGCCTACAATATTGTCTGCAAGTTTGCTTTTTTCCTCCCATACCTGACTAGCCTAAAAGAAAAATAACAAAAACACAGATAATATCAGAAGCACAGGTCTATCCATGTATCGAGAGTATAGTCAAACTAGACAACAACTATCATGCCAAGTCTATGTTTATCTGACAGGTGTGAAGATAGTCATGATAATATTTCCTCACTCTATGTGGTTGGATACAGAGTTATCATCCCGTACAGTATGATTTGATTGTCTAGAAACTAAATGTCATAGAGAGAAAGAGGCACCAGACTGTAAGGAAGGACAAGTAAAACAAACCAGTAAACAAATAAAGAAGTCTCTCTATAGAAATATAAACTCTAGAATTGTCTGGTAACTATGGAGTTGGTCAGCGCTTGATCGATGCACACAAATATAAAACGGCAGTCCTGGAACAAATCGTTTGTTCTGGTCTAGAATTCAGCTTTAGCCTCCCTGCTTTCTAACATTTGCCGAAATGCAGGAGAGGTAAAATTAACCCTAGGTCGGCGTCTAAAAAGCAACTCTACCAGTCTATAAAATGCGCATAAAAGAGAGAAGGCACAGAAACACAAACCCACCGTGGAGTAGGGCGGACTGACAGCAGCAGTTTTTTGTTTGGGAGCAAATTGGATGAAGCTGCAGGTCTGCTGGCAGCAGATGAGTTGCTTACAACTTGCGATGTCTGGAAAAGAGCAGAGAGTTATATATTTGCTGTCTCGTTTTTGTTTAGTTTGTTTTGGACTTCTAAGTGGACATGACTTCTCCTGGCTCCAAACTGGTCGTGACCACAGACTCGTGTCCGTCACTAGAGCCAGAGTCACATTCAGTGGGTGACGAACCAAGAGGTGACTCAGTCATGTTCCTGTAGACGAAAGTGGCCTCTTCACTGCAACCATTGCATAACTGTCCCTAACCTGCACTGAGCACAAAAAGCTGGTGTACTTTATGTCCCACGACAGAACAGATCTACACTGCTTCGATCAAAACGAAGGGGAAAGCCACTTTACCCTACAGATATGATGCAGTCCCTCACCCTATTTCATCACACCTGTCTTCTCTTGTGTTGTTTGATTTGTTGCCTTTGACCGAGCAGGTTCTGTTTTTTCACCGACAGTCAAATTTGCAGCAGCCACAGCCCCTTTGCTCCCTGGAATCTTCCCCTGTTTGGCCGTGTCTGCGGTCTTGCTGGTGCTATGTTGTTGGACCGGGGTAGCTGTTTTTGCAGGGATGGGTGGTTTCCCCGGGGGCAGACGGGGGTCTTCTCCGATGTTGACGGTGAGGTTTGTGTAGAGAGGCTCCAGCTCTTTGGAGAGGAGCTCGTAGGTCAGAGAGTTGAGGCCGTCAGAGCGCCAGTTGAGTCTGGTCCTTTTCAGGAGGTCAAATCTAGAGAGATGAACATAATATCATAGGTTTGTGTGTGGAACTGTTTACCTTGTTGTCAATGTCAAATGCCTCTTTTATGTTTTAAGATGTTTTCTTGTGAAGCAACTGACCCTTCCCAAGTCCCGCCCCTTTTCACTCTGTGCTCCAATGACAGATATGCTTAGATATGTTATGTGCTCGTCTATGTTGAAAAGAAAGACAAATTTTGAAAATCATTGAAAGATGTTGCTGGAAAACCTGTAAAAGTGCCATATATTCACATTCTCACTTCTCATCTGATTCTCTGCAAGTAACAACTTTACATGAAAAATACCTCCATAAAAGTTAAGAAAGAGCTCCTGACACAGGGAACAAGATTAGTTTTAATTATGTTTGAGATACATTTCCATGTGAAAGTGACTTGTGGTGCTACACCTGATTTGCCGGAGCTTGTTTGTATAATCAAGAAAGTCTTTCTGAAGCATCATGGACAAGATTAAATCTGATAACAAACAAGTGAAAATTCAACAGAGTGAGCAGGTGAAAATGCCAACCCCCCAAACAAAAACAAACGAAGATAAACACAACCATAATAGTAAAAACCCAACACGTGAAAGGTTGGAGAAAGGACAGTGTGGGACAAGAAGAGCAAGGACAACATAATTCTGATGCCTGTCCTCAGCAATGGGAATGAAGCCAGGACAAAGTGGTACAAAGTACATGTTTAGTTGCCAGTTTGAAAATTATTGTTTCATAGTTTAAAAACATCCCCACAAAACTAGATCAAAGAGAAAACTGTCTGTATGTAACTGCTGTGTGTCTGCGAGTGTGTCGATCTGTACCTGCGTGGGTTTTGCTCATTGCCTCTGTCTCCTTTGTGCTTGATCATCTTGTAATGACCAATGGCCACTGGAGGGCGCATGATCTTCATGCCAGACAGACGCACTCTGGATAGACGGCACACAACAGCGGTCAACAGTGGCAGCAGATTCTCATTCACAAGCATTAAACCAGAAAACTACAGCTCAGAGACGGGATAATATGAGATCAACAACAAAACTTGGCACTTTACTATCCATGCTATTTTCTAAAACTCAAAAGAACAACAAAGCTCAATCTGAGGACATCTAGCCTCTACAAAGGGAATAATTTAAAAGCAGAAAAAAAAAACATATAATCATGGGTGATGTATAATAATAACATACTGTTATGGTCTATAAGCAGTGGAAAACAATGTGGTTCCCCTTTTCCATCTCTGTTGCTTCTGTACCTCCCCAGTTATCTACGTCAATCGAAACATGGTGTGACTACTTTTGTGAATGTCCAGTAAAGCTGCAGTTGATTCATCGATTAGTTATCATCTATTAAATAGTCAGGGACGTTTTTGATAATTAATTTATCATTTTAATACTAGTAGTAAGAAAAAAGTCCAAATTCTCTGATTTCAGCATCTAAAATGTGAATATTTTCAAGTTTCTAGTTCACTATGACAATAAAATGAAAATGTTATGGACGAGGATGCCTCATCAGGCTTTGGGAAAGACTGATCAACATTTTCTACCTTTTTCTGACATTTCATGGACCGAACAACTAATCAGTTAATCAAGAAAATAACTGACAGAAAACAGAAAATGAAAAGAATCATTAGTTGCAGCTCTACTGTCCAGTTTATGATATATTTTGAGCTGCAGACATCATGTGCTAAAGGGGAAGTGATACAGAGAGCACAGGAGAAATATTCTTGTTGTTTCACCTCATATAAATATTAGTGCAAGCCTTTTGGTTTTCATTTTCTTCTTGGTTTCTTTCATAACAGATTTGCAAATGCAAGAAGAGCCAGAGAGTGGAGAGCGGGGACCGCAGCACTGGACTGAGATGAGCCTGAAAACTGCGTGAAAACTCTGAAGCACACAGCCCAGCCCAAAAACTGCAAGCTGATCCATGCAAACATACTCACTGAGCCCACTCCAAGAGACACACAGCAAAGCCACAGCAGTGGGAGGGGAGGTGAAGATGAAAGATGATGTTAGGACACATCAAACAAAAATCAAAGAAAAGGAAAACATGTAGTAACGAAACTGTAAACATGAAAAAACAGATGAATGTGTAAATAAAAAGATGGTGAAAAAGCACATGAAGCAGAGAGGCTGAAATGCGTGCATGTGGTTCACATCTCGCATGTCAACATGCACAAGTTTACAGGATGTGGACCTCTGCCCCCATTCACCCTCCTCACCTGGCAGCAATGTCATCATCCTCTCCGCCCCAGCCCCAGTACTGGTTAGGGAAGCCGTTCATCTTCATGTACTGGTCTGGGGTCACTGCAGACACGCCACCAAAATACTGTGGGTACGGCAACCTGAGAGGGTCATATCACCAATACATAAGAGCTGATATACCTAATTTTCCTATTCAGAATAATCATGCCCCCTTTTAGGTGAAAACAAGCACTGCCTAAAAGCTGCTGTGTCACATTTTGTCTGTCAAACAAAAAAATAAACCTAAATGAGCAAAGGACAGTGAAGCGATATGTCGCCACAGAGAGGATGACCCTGGTAAACTCTGGGACACAGCCAACCAATACGTGTTTGTCTGTGGCAAGCGCTTCATCACAGCTTAGTTAATTTTAGTAAATGCATAAATTACATGTGTGCCGATTGTTTCTGTAGATTGAAGCGAGTCAGAAAAGAGTGTCCGTGAATGTTCTCATTCGTCCAGGTCATTGTAATCTCAAGAAAGGATTCAATCGAAGGCAACTGGACTTGTTTATATGTCATAGAAGACGTTTCTAGTCAGAGCTAGTCTGACACTAGCTCTGACTAGTCTGGCACGCATGAACTGATGAAGCTTCTTGGATGAGAGGCGAAATGTCTTCTATGACATATAAAAAAGTCCAGCTGCCTTCGATTTAATCCTTTCTTGAGGTCAGAAAAGAGTCTTAGTGATAAAGTAACTGAAGTGTTTACTGTGAAAAAATATGTTTGTACCATAAAATACCTGCTTTTACAGTGGAGTTTGGTTTAGCAGTTTGTCCACTCAAAAGACCACCATTAGCAGAGGGTGTCTTAGCGTTAGAAAATTCACATAATTAAGCTGACCTATCTTCTAATACTGAACCTTGTAAAAAGCATTAAGTAACAAGACATTCAATAAAGTAGTTGTATGTGTCAGGTTCTACAATGACACCAATCGCTGATCGGCAATGACATAAATATTTGCCCGACTGGCCATAGGATTTGGACTCCTAATAGCTAAAAAGCAATACAGTATTCTTATTTTATACTATTAAATTGGCAAAAACCTCTGAATTTGCATTTGCCGCCAGACAAATTAGAGGGGCTGCTTTCACCCAAAAAGTGGCATGACACAAGGGCAAAATACCCCGACGTGCTGCTTTCATCTATGCACAATCTTGGAAACAGCATCTCAGCTTAATCCACTTATACAGAAGTCCATCCACGCACACATACACACCGTACGTCTACCTGTATCTGAACTTGTCCATGGCCACAGACAAGTGTGTGGGGAACTGTTTGTGGCAGGTGTAGGTGTTGTGGTCGTTCTCAGGCAGCAGGTCGACATCATGCAGGAAGATGCAGCTCCAGTCTTCATCTCTGAGGGCTTCTCGTACCCCGACATTCAGCAGCTTGGCTCTGTTAAAAGTACCGTTTCCCCACTGCGGTCAGAGACAAAGACAGAGGTTATATTCATTTTAAAACAGATACAACATGTTTGTCTGCTCAGTGTGTGTGTTGTTCCTGAAACCATGTTAGCTTAGTTATTATCATTATTAGATGTTTTTAATGTTTGTTTTTCTCTCAGAGGGAGGTGAGGTCCATTCTATTAGCCTGCATCTTCCCGACCACTCCTGACAAATCTTTTTTATTATATCTGGAATTGATGCAGTTTTATGTGTATACAAATAAAAAAATATTGTTTTAAATATACAGTTAATCCAAATTATACAGTATTTAAAAAAACATATTTTGTCACTTACCTCAAGTACTATCTTCTGTAGCCTGCAGATAATTTTGGTTTTACTTTCCCAGGTTTTGAGATACTTGTCTCTGAGACTCACTGCTTCTCCAGTAGAAAGTATCTCCAGTGAAAATTGCTCTTTTTCAGTGAATTATACAGATTATCCAGGAAACTGAAGACTTAAAAGGTCTCTGGAAAGACATGTTGCTGGCAAATGCTGAGGCATAAATCTCAGATATGAAATATCTCAAAACCTGTGCAAATAAAACCATCATGTGCATGGATGTGTATCATAAGAGATATGTAAGAAAATGTGTTTTTGTAGGTTTTATTTCGACCCTGACTGGTCCTTTAAATCAGATGTTTGCATCACTTGATTAATATATTTTGTATAGCAGTTCTAAACCAGTATGTCACAGATAATGTGAGTAGACCAATAATACACCAGTAATATACACGGGTTACACCAATAATACAAAGGTGTGACCCTATATGCCAGTATTACACACTGATAGACTGGTTATACATCTAAAATACATTGTGCAACACTAAAACTACACTAGTGGTACTCAAATATTACAACATAAATATAGAGCACGGCAGGAATGAGTCCTAAAATCAAGAAATGAGTTAGTATATTTGCACCTCCAGTGTCCACGTCTCAAAGTCAAAGGGTTTCTTTGAAAGGGTTTTTTGGTTAGATGCCTGAAATAAGGTCTGTGGTTGACACAAGTGTAAGGGCTTTTCACGTGTCGTTCTGCGACATAAAATACGTCAGTGAACTCCAGCACTCGTGAATCTAAAGCTTTTATGTGTCTTTAAAAAACGTGGTTGCTAACAAGTGTCTAAATGAGACTGCAGAGGTTGTCAAGGACATTAAACATCATCACACTGAGCACTAGTCACTCAGAGGAGGTGACGCTGAGTTATGCCACCGTGGTGTAGTTTGTTTATAGCCTATCATTAGCTTTTTACTCCTGGTGACTGCATTTATGTTTCAAATCTTAAATCATAAAAAGGTGTTCATTTATCAAGATTATCTTGTTGAACAAAACATTTAAGATTCATTTGTGTTCCACAGAGCTTATTTCTCCCTCTAATCCAAAATCCAGTGGAAAACTCAAATGAAAAATTGGATTTCTCTCGAAGGAATCAGAGTAATGCTAATTTCCAGGTTGGCCTACAAAAATATGTCATCCTTGCAGCTTTCTGATAATACACCAGTAATATACCATAACAGTGTGACTGGTTACATAAGTAACACCAGCATTACATAATGCTACTATTATGCTGGGAGTATTTACAAATGTAATGTGTTGCGTTAATGCATAAGCTGACCTGCTGTACAATATAGATGCTGTAGTGGATTTGCTGTCTCTGCAGGAAGGGGTGGAGGTGGTAGAGGAGGGCACGGAGGTGGGTCTGCCGGTTCCGATACGGTACCACTATTGCTGTGTGGTGGCGGGGTTCACAGTCTGGAGGCCGGTAGCGTCCCCCTGGCAACACCAACGGGTTCCTCTGTCTGATCTCCTCCAGAGACAGAGGAGAGGACAGATGGACAGACACAGGTCCGACTGGAGTAAAGGACAAGAAAAAATATTGAAGTGTTATTGATTGTCTGACCAGCAGCTTAGCACAATGCCACACAACTGAACCTTCCTAAGTCCCACATCTTTTTGCTCTGTGCTCCAATGACAATTGAACAAGCTTGGTACCCTGTGGAACCTCAGTCAAATTCTCCTTTACTGTTTCCTGTACTAAGATATGCTTTGTACTACTGTAGATTTGACTACGTCAAAAGGAAAAAAAGTACATTTTCAAGATGTTGTGGGTTGAATCTGTAAAAACAACATAGCTTATATATGGTCACATCCAGGATGAAACGATTTGCGTCAGTGAAAACAGTGACATTGCAAAAGATATGATGCCATTTCAAATCATTGGCAGGTTTTCAATATAAAACTTGGTGAAATGATTTGTGTGTGAATCAGTAATTTTGGAACATCGTGTAAGAAAATATTGTTAAACTTAACTCAACATGACAAGTTTTGTAACACTGTATCAATTCTAAAAAAAAAAAACTGTATCGTGATATTGTGATATATAACGAAAAGATTTGTTGCAGCGATTCATTTTGTGTTAAAACCCTGGCTGCTACTTAGCAGTGTTGTTATCGGTCTTCACTTTTAAAGTGAACTTTTTAAGCCCAGATTTCATGCATATAGTGCTTTGCTCTTTACACTATAACAGCTTTGTTCAAATTTGATTTTTTTAAAAAGCAATATATTACCTTGCTTACAGTATTACAGTGTATTGACTCATAATCCATGTATTGTGCGATCTGCTGTAACAAACTAGGTGATGATTGATGTAGATTAGGTCGCAAGTTGGAACTGTTTGCTTTATGTTTTTTCTCCCCAGGAAGGCAAAGTCATGACCGGCCCCACTTTGACTGGTTAGTTCTTGTTGCCTTGTTGGGTTTGGGTGATTTGGGTTAGTTAGGTTTAGACATAAGGAGTGAAATTGGGTAGGGTTAGGGTAAGAGTATCAGAGTAAGCCAATCAGAGGCAGAGTAGGGCAGGTCATGTGCTTGCTATGCTGCACAAAAAAATATATTGCAGACTTTCATTGGAGCAAAGAGCAAAATAGGGCAGGACTTTGGAAGGGTCTGTTGTTTACTGTGCATGTTAACTGTTTATGTATGTGTTACATAAAACAGCACACATTTAACCCATCTGACTCTCTCACCCAGTAGTGGGGAGGGGATCTGGCAGTCTCTTAGTGGGGGTCCCGTGGCAGGAGGTCCAGTGCCTGAGTTACGAGGCGGGGGAGGCGGTACTCCCAGATGACTGAGATTGGTATAGACGTCGTGAGGCCGAGAGTAATCGAACTCCGGCTCTGTGGTGTGCACCAGGACAGACACCAGGCCTCTGAAGCCCCCGAGGGAGAAGTAGAGAACAAAGGCAAACTGGAAGCCCACTAGCAAAGCTAGTGTGCACGGCGAGTCCAGAGAGCGCCCACAGCACGCCATAATAAAAGAAGATTGTAGAAGTACAGTGAAAGTCTACGTGGGGAAAATGGATGGGAGGTAGGATGGGCAGGGGGAGAGCAAATGGCAGCTGGATGAGGTGGGTGGAGGAAGAGGTGGGAAATGAGTAAGGAGAGGCAGAAGGAGAGGAGGGGAAGGAGGCAGCACTGAGTGTAAGCTCAGGTGTGCAAGAGGCGAGTATCCATCTGTAGGAACGGGTAGTAGTGGTGGTGAAGCTCCGTCAGCACCGCCATCACCTCCTGACCACAGATGTCACTGAGAGGGAAGAAGAAAAATGCTGTTAGTGAATTATTACATCTTTTTACCAGCCACGACAGAGGGGCTGGTAGTGTTTTCACCTTGCGAGTGTGTGTCATCAGGGCAAAATGTGGTCCTGGAGACACCCACTGTAGCAGGAACTACCACAGACGCAGTTTTGAGTACTTGCAGATGTGTATATTAGAGCACAACCCATACTGGATTTTTGAGCCAGATGGCGATAATAATATTAGGGAGTAAAAAACGTTTAATATCAATAAATTGGCCAATATTGTAACGTAGGCCTGGGTGATATAGCTGAAAAACCTATCACGATAGTGAGGTTTGATATCGGTTGATATCTATAATTATTGATTATGTAGGTTGTGACGACATGTTGTGCACTCCAAGGGGTGGAAGCAGCTGAGGTGATAAAATGAGTATCACAATAGTTGACCAAATACCTTAATATTGCAAAAATATTGTAGGGATGACTGTTGATGTTTTCACAAAATATTAACCCAAGGAGATTTTTTGATAAATAATCATCAGTAATGTGAATAGGCAAAGTTCAGAAAACTTTATGCAGTCTTTAAAACCAGACAACACTCATATTATGATACAGTATAATATCGATCTATCGCCCAGCCCTATTGTAATGATCCCTCATATGTGGTTATCACACACTTTTGAGATAGATATGTAATAAGAAGCATTTCTAATAATTATAAATAGGTATAAATAAAAACAGATATACAATAAAAATACCTGTGTATCACAACTGAATTAAGAAAAAAGATCAAATACACATTTAAGGCTGTGGGCTGATATAGCTGTGATAGATCAATAATTGGACCTATAATGTCGGCTGACAGATATAAACAGTATGTCTGGCTCTAGCTTATATGTCTGTGCACAGTTTTGTCAAATTGATAGTGTCACAACCGTGCAAGATGCTTTACAAAACTTTACAGGTGTGTAGTTGAGATGAAAATGAGTTCGAAGAACGGTGTGATGTGACGAGGAATGAAGCAATATTTGGTTTCAAAATAAACCATACTGCTTGAGAAAAGTCTCTGCACACCTGAATGTGTGACGGGTGCGTCGGGAGAAGGTGCAACTTGAAAACAAAGAGAAGAACTCCCTTTTTATTTGCTGATAAAAAAAAGACTGATCATGTTTTGATAGTACTGATTTATGATATCATCTTTTTTCTATTTTGTGGACTTTTCAGGGGGTATCTCAAGTTACATGGAGGTTGTTTGTTAATATATTAAATTGTGTGATTTTGTATCCCTTTAATGCTATTATATAATAACATGCCCAGCAGTTTCAGGTGATCTTTAGTCAAATCAATCACTTTGATTAGATTAATGGATTAGGCACCTCAATGGTGTGTATATGTATATATAGTATATATGGCCATGGTTTGATGCTGCTCATATATGTGATGAAGGTCAGATTTACAGAAACATCATAAACTAATCAAATATTCAGCAGTAAGCACACAGTGTGTGGAGGTTCTTCTCTTTCTTTTCACAATAAACCCTGATTCCTGATGATTAGAGTTACATTTTCAAATCAAATATCAAATTTCGATTTGACAATCAAATTATCATAATAACCATTTTTTATTACTGCACTTTGAAAAACTCAAAGTAAAACACTGTCCAGCATCAACCAAAGTTAGCAGGCACAGCATGCAGTGTTGGTTTGCTTTACGCCAGCGAGAACATTGACATCACAAAGGACATGATGCCTTTTCATATTATTGGGAGGTTTTTAATATAAAACTTTGTGATAGGATGTCTGTGTTTTTATCAGTGCTTTCTGATTGTCAGCACATTTGATCAAAACCACAATAATAATGATAACAGTGATCATTTTGGTCAGTATAATCATGATGCAAAATTTTCATATTGTTACACCTCTAGATCTGAGCCATGAACACTGAATACTCATGTAATAATGTAGTAATGACTACTGGGTACTCATGGGTTGGAATGTCAACATGTAGATGCTGATGGTCCCCAGTTACTTATTTTTATTATGATTATGACGATAACAATAATTATTGTTATTATTGCATTACATCAGTATTGATGTAGGTTACCTGGATTTGCAAGGGTCTACTTAAAATCTGTCCTGGACCAGGAGGGACTCACTCCACATCTCTCCTCCTCTTCCTCCTTTCATCATCAAGCTTTCTGTAATAAACAAAAAAGAGACCTGAGTGAGCAGCAGATTTGTCTCAGTACTACAGTGTATTCTACTGTAAGCTAAAATAAGCTGGGGAATGACAAGCAGCTACAAACAAATGTCATGTTTGCTTCTTTATTTAGCAAGGCTTATTTTCAGCAGTGACATTTCCGAGGGGCGTGTATGGAAGAGACGCTGCTGATGCCTGCAGATGTATTAATCCAACATCACAGTTCACTGTTTGTACAGTTACATGCGATGGCAAGGCCTATAGTGCCACTGGATTCATCACTGGAGCTGAATATCCTGAGGCAGGACACTAGAATTCATAGATATTAGAGGACAGAGCTGAAACGGCGCCATGGTTATCAGCAGATAGCCTTCACTCCAGGTGATTAGCCTATCAGCATCTATCGCAGGCCTGTGCAGGCCCTCATGGACATTATTTACATTTATTCGACGGCATCACTGGCTACAAGATTCCTCCTATCGACCACAAAGGCTGTTTCTTATTTTCTATCTTTATTCTTAAGGTTCATCCGAGCTCTGCAGCAGCAGCCGACTCACCAGCACATCCCTGCAACGCTTCAAATCCAGCCCCCGGCTTCCTCTCACAATCGACGGGCCGCCGCCACCGAGCAGGCTGCAAGCGATGGACCAACAGATACCACGTTTTCTCTTATGCTGCTCGCTCTTCCTCCTGTTCCTCCTCCTCCTCCTAATCTGTCATCCGAGGCGAGATATCTCCGTGGCTGCTTAGAGAGCGCTGCAAACGCTTTCGCACGCAAGAGCATCGCCGCATATCCGTCCAGTGTCAACACAGGCAGCAAGTGCGCTCTGCCTCCTCATCGCTCCTGTATCACTGGATCACTGAATCACAGGGGCTGGGGCGCACGGCCGTGACGCGCTCAGCGGCACATTTGAAAAGTGAAAAGAAACTGTGATTTTGCCACCGATGATTGATTGCTACATGTATACATATTTAACCATATAAAATAAATGCAGGTAATTATTACTATTATGTACGGAAGCGTATTGCTGCCACACCAAGAAAAAAAATTTGATCAGTATCACGTTATAACGTGAAAAGTTTATTGTTCTAACAATATGTTTTTCACGTTTTTACAATATAGTTTCACGTTATAACGTGATAACTTATATTGTAAGAACGTGAAAAGCTCATTATATTGTAAGAACGTGAAACTTATCACGTTTTTACAATATACTTTTCACGTTCTTACAATATAAGTTTCACGTTTTTACAATATACTTTTCACGTTCTTACAATATAAGTTTCACTTTATAACGTGAAACTTATCACGTTTTTACAATATACTTTTCACGTTCTTACAATATAAGTTTCACGTTTTTACAATATACTTTTCACGTTCTTACAATATGAGTTTCACGTTTTTACAATATACTTTTCACGTTCTTACAATATAAGTTATCACGTTATAACATGAAACTATATTGTAAAAACGTGAAAAACATATTGTTAGAACAATAAACTTTTCACGTTATAACGTGATACTGATCTTTTTTTTTTTTTCTTGGTGTGGCAGCAATACGCTTCCGTACAAAGTAATCACATTACTGCTCTAGTATCTAATGATAATTTAATTTTTTTCATATACTGTTCAAATTCTTTTAGATGTTAAAAAAAACCTAGATTTGTCCAGTGGCCACTCGCATTTTCCCCATAGACCACATTTACAAAAGAGACATCTGTAAAACCATTCATGGGACACATTGACCTGCAAACAAGATTGATTATGACTCTTTCTATTAAGAATTTTTGATCCACTGAAGGTTTATATTTTTAAAACTTGAAACTGGCAGTGTAAGCTATGGACAGAGCAGGAACTTATGGGCGGGGCCAGCAGAGAAACGCTACTGTGCATATTCAGTGTGCTGTGTATCGTGGAAGTAAACCTGGATGGTGAAGGTAGAAAAAAATGTCCATTCACCATCTTTGCTTTGTATCCTGTGTATAATACATCCATGGCCATGTTAGTTAGCAACAGCTTTATTAGCATACATTGTTCATGTTCATTTTTAACCGATAACCTGCAGATAAAATTCATGTAAGATTAAATTCGCAGTCATCTAA
>JAJHUR010091462.1:0-24340 GCA_027495735.1 Lutjanus campechanus
TGCCCACCAACCCTCACACATACACCAACTACACAGTATCAATATAACTGTAATTTGAGTACTTGGTTCAACAGAATTTCTAAATATATATCCACTGTTTCCTCCATCCACGCTGTGAGAACATATTGTATGTAGTGAGGAACCTCTAAACCATCAGGAGGTCATCTTTATTTTATCCTGTTTTCCATCTTAGCTGGTTCCCTATTTGTTCCTCTCCTCCCAAGTACATGTTCTCATTATTCACATTGCCACAGGGGTGTGTATACGTGTCTCCACTGTAAAATATAAAAAGCGAGTCCCGGGCAGCCTGCCAAGGAGGCATGCAGACAATGACTTCAGCTAAATGTTTGGGACAAACTTAAAGACAAGGATAGCGCTGAGAGGAGTGAGTTTTGTTAGTTCGGCTGCAGGATGGGGAAAAGAGGTTGTGGCCAGAGGGTCAGGGGTTTTAAATCCCAAGAGGAGCGAGAAAAGATTTCTGTCAGAGGGAGAAAATAGGTAACACTCTCCTCTACTGAAATGAACTGCCGTCAAAGTGCCCTTTAGCAAGGCACTGACCCCTAACTGTTGTTATGTAGCTACTCAGTGGGCAACAAAAGGCTGCAGCAGTGGGCAGATTAGAGAGGAGTGTGTCAAGGTTGTCCAACAGATCGCATACTAATCCCAGGTGTGAAGCGGTCAAAAATTATGTACTCAGAATGGTAATAATTTCTCACACTTTAAAGTACATCACGTAAGTCATGGGATGTAAGTGATGTGACATTAAACACGTGGTTAACATTGTAAAACAGCCACAGTTTGGTTAGGTTTAGCTACCAAAACTACTTGGTCAGGTTTAGGAAAAGATTGTTGTATAGGTTAAAATAAGTATATTGCGTATGACATGTGACATTAGCTATGGAAGCCACGTATGTAACGAAACTTAAGTAACGTAAAACTCCATCACCCATGCAGATTTTCTTGCTCTTTGCTGCAACTGAAATAAACGAAAATATGGGACATAAAACTTTCTTGCAAGTGACGTAGACCAGCCCTCATTCAGCTCTCATTCCCAAGTCATACTGTAAGATACCAACGTTTTGTCACACCCCTCCGTGACTCATACAGACGCGTAAGGTGCCCATTTGTAGTTGTATGATACATACCAGACATAGAATAAAGAACAAGGAAGTTGTGTTCGGAAGTGATGGGGTGGATGGATGGGTCAACCATGCGCAAGACCTTCACCTCAGAGACTGGGGTTCATGTCATGAGTAAAATCAAACATCTACATCTCTTGTCTCACACAAAATATGTAACAAACACCATTATCGCTGTCCTTCGTAATGTTTTCATAACTGATGTGATTCCTGGTGCTTTTTTCAGACAGGAAGATAAAGAATGAGCAAGAACCACTGCTTGTGTGACTACATTCAGGTACAAAAACACACTGCCATTGTAGCTTCAGCAGCTAATGCTAGCTTTTGGAGAGAGAAAGTCATGATGTCACTTACGCGATCGTTGTGTGTTTGCTCTTTTTGATTATGCATCTTCACAGTCTTATACTTCATATATATATGTTGTCATATATACTACAAAATATTTGTCTCTCGCCATAGACCACTGTTCATATTTCTTTCAAACTGGAATGGGAGGGACCTCTCTATAAAGCATGGGCATTGAGTTAAGAGTGAGCACAAACGCAAGCTGTCCCTTCTAGACAAAACACAAGCGCAAGAATGAAAAGTGCTCTTGAGAATCATGGCGAGACTGGGCCAGCCGGAAAGACCTGGTAAGCAATCCTCAAGATATCAGGCATTTCACAGGTTGTGATATCCCATTTGCAATCACACTGACATTCTAAATCCGTGCACTTGGTGGGTGGTGCAATATCCGTCACTTTAGAAGATCAGAACATATCAGCATAAGTCGTTTCATCTCAGCTGTTACTATGCAAGTCAGATTACCTGGCTTTGATTTCCTCCACACAGACGGCCTCTCTCAGCTCTCGTCTTGGTCTTTGCAAGTTCTTATCAGAAATCAGATGCCTGATTGTGCATGATGCAGCTCCTGCCGGTGGTCTTTAGGTGCTCAGTCGGTGTGTGTGTGTTTCTGTGTGCATAGGTCTCATAAGTCTGCGTAATGAAAACCATCCTCTGTCTTATCGCGCACAAAGTTAACTGAATTAAACTTACTGATTGTTTAACCTGAGTGATTTCTTTTTATACCTCAGGCCAAATGGACTTCAATCAGCAGGCTCACATGGAATAGATTATGTGAGTGAATAAGAACACTGATGCACACAGGGTCTGCAAGGAAACACTGAGCTCAGCACAGCAGGGAGTGACAATAATAACTCTGTAGAACACAGATTCAGAGCTTACAGGGAGGTGCTGGGGTGGAGGTGGGGCTTTTAAAAAGCTACAGCAGCATATGAACAGCAGCAGCACCATGTGCCATGTGCATGTAGCAGCAGACTGGAGTTGACAGGATTTGCTTCACTTATGGAGATGAAGAAGGCCACAATGGGCAAACATTAACTATCCAGGTAGTAATGATAATGGCCTGGGTCAGAAGGAACAACAACAACAACAACACGCAGGCTGAGGTTGTTATTGTACTCTGGTGTGTTCATGTTGTAGTGGAAAGCTGCATCATCTGAGACCTGAGTCAGGCGGCATGCAGCATTTTATTTTGAGGATGTATTGCCATAAGGTCTCACTAGAAACTCAAAGATAAAGTCCTCTGTTTTTTTTTTTTTTCCTTCTTCTGTTTTTAGAGCTTTTTCCTCTGAAACCAGCTGCCAGCTGCAGCTGAAAATGATGCTATGAGAGCAGCGAGAGTGAACCAAAACAGTAAAGTTGAGAGTGGGTCAGCTTAACAATGAGCTGTTAATCACTATAAAGCTCCACAGAGTCAAGGGGAGCTGCAGATTCAGCTGATTATTCTCTAGGTTCATCACTCTCACATTGTCGCGTTGGTTTCCCATGGTCATTTGATACATAACTACTTATTAAAGCCACTGTAAAGGTGGCAGCCTCAAACAGCACATGTAAGAGCTATTGAGAGTTTGAACCACCCGAATGTATTTACTGCAATAAGTCATAAAATGACCATGATATGTCATAAGAGATTAAAGAAACATGCAAAGAAAATTGAAATACTTGCTTCTGTGACAACAACACTCCGGCCGCAGCGTTCTCCTTTGAAATTTTTATTCTGGGCCATAACTTGGTGGTTTTGTTCGCCCCTTTCATGTTAATTAAATTTAAATGAATGCGGAATGTTTGCCGAATGAGTAAGAGTCTGTTTATGAGTTTTAAGAAATATTTAATAATCTTTTAGAAGGAGTAGATGTTTATAATGGTTAAATTGAGCAACGTTAATGGAGTCTGGCAGGCAGTGAGGCAGGCAGTCAGAGGGTGTATTTTGGGAGAAGTGGACTTCTGTTTTCAGGATAACAGGCTTAGCTTTACATTGACAGACAACTGACAATTATAAACAGCTGATCGACTTACAGTGGAGGACTCTTCGTTGCTTGTTATTGTCAAATTATAATGTTTTCTGCAGCCTGCCTGACGTTCCTAGAATCTGGGGAAAAGGGGGTGGGGGAAACAACTCGCTTCAACCATAGACAGTAAATTATATATACTGTCAATGGCTCCAACTCACTATTGGACTGCAGTGCTTATTTTTGGATGCATGATTGCTACATATTGCTTCTTCAAAGACCATTCAAATATGCAAGACTAAAGCTTAACACCACCAACAAGTAGCAAAATTGTCTCTTATTATTTTTCTCAGGTTACAATCATGCTTTACTTTGAGTCCGCATGCAGTCCTTCAAAAACATCTATGTGAGGTCAGTTCTCCTGTTGGTAAGTTTACCTTTACCCTTCACTTACCTGATACTGACACACTGAATCCTTATGTTTTTTCAATAGAACATGGTCAGCTTTTCAGATTGAGATTCAAATTGCAATTCTGCACTTTGCCAAAAATATTTATTTCAGAACAGCTGCGCCTGTAACAACCTTCACAAACCTATCTCGGTCAAAGCCTTGAAAACTGTAGCTGTAGCTCCCAGGTGTGAATCTATCTGTGTAAATGTGAAGCAGTAGCTCACTGCAAAAGAGCATGCACGCTCAGCAAACCCTTCCCTGCATAAATAAAGGTTGAATTACTTAATATAACCTGAGCTATTATTTCCTGCTCCTCTGAGACCAATTCATCTCGTACTGAAGTTTGTCCTGTGTGGTTATGTAACTAATCCTTGATAAGTTCTTAAAGAGCAAAGTATTTTATGAATATCAGCTCCGGAGCTGGTGGCTGAGACTATGAGCATACATTATTAATATGACATTACTCAAACTAACATGACTTCCACAGCGATTTTTAAATGATTGCAATTTTCCTCAGTTCCCATTGTCCCTGCAGCAGTTGTATTGTAGGGCACCTTGGTAAAGCAACAAACCGTCCTCTGTAGTTCAATTTGTAATTCACTGACCTCTCTATCTCGAACAAAAATAACTGTACCAGACCTAAATAAAATACTACAATACCTGATTGTCCCCTCAAGTCTTGGGGGGGGGGGGTCATGTAATCACTACTGTTTGTGTGTGTGTGATTAAGTGCATGTGTGATCACTGGACCTACAACTTGTCCAGAGTAAATCTTACAGGACCGATTATCCTAATTTTTTGTGCACATTCATGATTGTGTGTTGAAAGACTTATGTGCTTTTGCAATTTTTGAAAAACCTTGGAAAATAATTTTTTAGGACTTTTTATGCCTTTATGGACGGTGGCATTATGTTTTCAGGTCATCCTGTTCACCTGAATGTGAAATTTCAAAAACACCCTGAGGGAATTTCTTCAGTATTGATTGATCAGAATATGATGGTCAAAGGTCAAAGGTCAAGGCCATGGTGACCTCACTAAACACATTTTTGGCCATAACTCATGATCTCATACGAGATCTAATTATGACCAAATTACACACAAATGATTAATATGATAAAATGATAAGGTTATGACATTTTATATCCAAGAGGTCAAAGGTCAACTGCACTGTGACATCATAAAATTCAGCTCTCTATCAGTCCTCTGTACTCCTCTGTAAAAACAGTCTTTGCAGTAAGTGAACACAGCATGTTTCACTTGAAATTATTCAGTGGAATACCTTTTATACATTTTCCTCAAATATACAGGTCAATATAGTGGTAAGTCTTCATTATATACATTATATGAGTCTGGACAGACATGGATGTGAGCTGTAACTTGACTGGTTAGTGGAGGCATACAACTGCAAGGAAGTAATTCCCATTCTTCTTCCTAAAAGGCGGCTAGGGGCCTCAACTGCTTCTGTTTGAAATCTTGTTTCAGTTAGGGACATCATATTTGGGGGTCATGTTAATGTTGACAAAACTTGGCACATCTCAGCTGGTTGCATCTGGCAGTTGTGGTGACATTGCAGCAGGTGCTTCACCATCTGTTGCCTGGTGGGGATCTTCACTCCGCTGAGTGCACTCTTCCCGTTAAAAATGTTCTTTCTTTAGAGTTTTACAATCGTCCGCTGCGGAATTGTCTTGTCCCACGTGGGAAATGAATCATCATGGTACTGCAAGAGACTATTAAATCACAACAGAAGAGCCTGATGTCAGGAGAATGTGAGATTTACAGTAAGCTTACTGTATGACATCTGTTTCTTGACACCTTATATCCACTGAGATAAACCCATCCTGTGTTCACACAGACACGTGATAGCCGTGACAAAACAGCTATGGGCTTATAGAAACATATTTCTCAGTCACTGTGCTGCATCCTGATTCCACGTGGAATCTTTCACTAAATTAACTTTTTTAAAACACTATTTCCATTCTGATATGTCAGCGAATAGCCGCCCCCCTGTGACATTAAACTGAGTTTCGGGTGTGTCATGCAATATAAACACGGACTAACTTAAGTGATGAACACATTTTGTGGTTTGCTACTTGTTTTCAGTTGCAGTTAAATGGATACCAGAAATGTCTGCACACTGAGTCACGCTCCCAACAAACGTATTTGTGACTGTCTTGGCAGCTCGACGTGATACCTACAGTACATGCCTGAACGTGTTACCTCCAGGGACAAAGCAGAGACGGGTTCTGTGGAAAGAAAAACTTTAATTAAAATTGCATTAGTTGCAGTAGAGATGGTAGACAAGAGCAATATTTTCCATCCAAGTGGCTAAAGGAGTGTAACAAATGTGTGGGGTGCAATTAAAATGCCAGTCACAGGGTTTAATTGGCTCTAATTATTGTTGTGTGTCATGAGGTCAGCGAGGAAAAATCTTTTCAGGAGCAGGCAGCTCTCTTTCTCACAAGTTTTCTGTTCGAAGTTGTGTTCAAAAAATAATTGCATTTGAAAGTGCAAGAACGCAAGAAGATGAGAGAACCTGATGGATGTTACCATGGGCAGTTATTGGCTCTGTATGAGAAACAAAAATCTGCTGTCAGACATTTAGTGATGCTCATCTCTGGTATGAATATGATGCAGACTGATTGGTTTATTATCCCTGCCAGGTATAAACCTGGCTCTCC
Source organism: Lutjanus campechanus (assembly GCA_027495735.1). NCBI lineage: Eukaryota > Metazoa > Chordata > Actinopteri > Lutjaniformes > Lutjanidae > Lutjanus > Lutjanus campechanus. The sequence goes on from JAJHUR010091462.1 coordinate 6,560, forward strand.
AAACTCTCCAACTTAAAAACCAGAACTATTGCTTTAATATGCACCCTAGCCTCACCATGTTTCCATAACTATGTCAGTTTAGGTAAATGGGTATGAAAGTATTTATTTACATACATACATCCATACATAGATTTATTTTCTAAGACTTTCAGCCATATTCTCAGACATTAAGTTAATAATATCAGACTTTAATTCCATACTGTTAGACTTTCAGTCCATATTATTAGACTTTCATTCCATATCTTCAGACTTCCATGCCATATTCAATGACCTTTATTCCAGTTTCTCTATTGCTATCCATATAATAATTGTGCCTTTTATATAAAATAATTAACTACTTTCATTTGGCTATTATTTGAAACTGCTGCAAAACAAAGTAGTAAAAGCTACATTGTTTTGAGCCAATTTTTTTTTTTGATATTTACCTGTTTTCCACCAATTAAGAGTGGATGTACCATAACCTTTCATTTGATTTCTATTGTCAGAATTCTATGAAAAAGTAGGTTTGTCTGTCTTTGTATGTTTGGTCCACTCACATGAGCATCAATTCATGGTGGCCGCAAAGAAAACCCATAGAACATTAGTTGAACTTGGCAACATCAGAAATTCTTAACTAGATACCATTAGGAAACAAACAAGTATAGTATAGTATAGTATAGTATAGTATAGTATAGTATAGTATAGTATAGTATAGTACTACTACTGGAACCTATTTCTCCTAATAGACTATTAAGTTGAAATAGATCAGCATTAAAGTTTTTGACTTTCTTTCCTCAGTAGATGAAGTTAAAATAATAAAAACTAATAATTAAAACTAATGGTGTTAACATAATCCCATAGTATCATTCAATTATCAATGAGCCTTTCTAGTTGAGAAACATGAGGATATCATGAACAGACAGCTTTCAAATAAGAGGTTACAGAGGGGGAAAAATACAGCTCCTCCCACTTTGCACACTTCATACCAATTACTGGCTCAGTTAGATGGTGACATTGGCCGACCAAAACCTGCACTGCTCAAACCCCATGCAGGTTGCATTGTGATGTACCTGCAGCTCAGCCTCCGTGTACCTCTGGCGTACCCTGTAGCAGGAACGGAGCCCCTGCGCTCTTTAAAGAGAGGGATCAGATCTGTCCACTTCCTTGGGCGCTCCTCTGTGCCAGCACATTACCGCCAACAATGATCCAGTCAAGCACCTGCTGATGAGCGCCGGGAGAAGACAGGAAACATTACAAAAACTGCACAACACAAACAAGCGCCCTTCATGAACAAGCCGAACGTCTGCGCTCCCTGCACTCTCTGTGTAATCAATCAACTTCTTCTCCCTCGTCCCGGCCCTCTGCTCCTGCTCCTACCTCCCTCTTGTCTCTACAACTAGCCATTTCTTGGCAAAATATAGAGGGAAAATTTCATGGTTGGTGGCAGCGTTGTGAAAATGTCACTCTGTGGGCTATAAATAAAGAAGTATGGCTTTGACTTGACGAGCCATTTTTCACTGGGATTTGTTTTGCTGTATACTGCTGCTTTTTTAGCTTTTGTTCCTGATGTACACATCTTGGCTGCTGTGTCCATAATCTTATAGAAATGCACAATGCATATATATAAACACAGGCGCTTGAGCAAAGGAGCAAATAGAGCAGCTGCCCCCAACTATTAGGATTGGGGGAGCTGGTACCTCACTTTCCTTAAAAGTTAATGTATTTTCATTTTAAAAAAAAATCTTATATAAAGTACACAAGAGGCAAAAAAATTAAATATTTTTTACCTATTTTGACCATATGGGGTCATACTGACTGAACGGAAATTGTCACTGTTACATCATTGCATTTTTCATAGTTGGAGATGCATCTGGGTTGCTTAGCAACCATCATTGCCTCTGTCAAAGAAACTTTGCTAGCGGTCTTGAGTTCCATTGATCCGCCTACATTAAAATGCAAAATATTAGACTAAAATGTCCTGATCATGAGAATAATTGAAGAATCTCAGGAACATTTTAAACAATCATTACGCTTCACTTGATGGCGTGTGTATTGATAAATCATAATTAAACTTTGCAAAACTTACTTTTTGGTCTTACTACATTTTAAAGAAGAACCCAATATGTTCAATGCATTTATCTCCTAATTGGGTGTTTATCATGGCAAATTATTAGAGGTTGGAATTCAAACTGTCAGAATGACCCCTTATGGCCATCTTTTTCTTGACTCCAATAAAATCAAACACAATTAATATTATCAGTCGGTGGGTGCAATTTATCCAGCACCAAACAGGAAGCAGCAAACCAGAGGTAACTGGCGACAAAACACATACATGACAGACAATTTAATGAGTCACCATTTAATTCGGCATATATCTGATATAGAGCAGCAAAACCAATGGAGGCTGGTTCAACAACATATGATGCTCTTTATCTTGAGTTTGTGGGATTATGTGTATTTACGGACACATAAGGAACTGTTAATATGTCACATTTCTTCAAGGGAGTTTGGCATAATATGGAGTGTAACATAGAGTGCAGGGAAGTTTAGTTAATTCAAACTGCTAGGATGTGTATTTTTTTCACGTGTTGTCACTATTACAGAAACACAAGGTAACTGCTGAAGTATGATAAGGCTGTCTGACACTGACTGGTGTAGGATATTGATCACCCATCAGGCTAGTTTTCAGACAGTTGTACAATAAAAACTAATATTTTTCATATGCAAGTGTACAGTATAAACTGAGCTTTATAGTGAAAGAGCAGCTTTATAATGATTAAAAGCTCTATTAGGAAATGACACTTTCAGCTGTTAATTAAATGTCATTAATCTTGTACTCCCCCACACACATACACACATATATATTTACAGTATGTACACACACCATACATATACATAACTTTCTCATTCACTTTGACTCTTTTACACGTCTGAGCACACCAACTTCCCACACCCACAGTCTGCCTCAATTTGTCTTTTACGTTCTCAGGCTATATACAGCACTTTCAATCATACCCTCAATCAATACAAGTTTTGACACACTAATAAAACACAACAGGCCACTCTGGCGCCGTTCCTTCCCTCTGAAGTAGGAGTTCAAATGTTTAGGTGAGGATTATATATTGCCCTGTGACAGAGGGAGGGAGAGGCTTGTTAAAAAAAAAAAAGTGAGATTTTTATGTAAACTTATAAATTCTCACTTGGACCTGTGGGATATTTGCAGCGAAACAAAGGGACCTGATGATGTCATATCCTCTGGAGAGCCTTCATACAAAAGAGTCCACGTTCTCACCAGGGTGATGGATTCATGCCGAGACTCCTTCATGTGTGCACACTGCGGTGAAGGCGCTCAAAGGAATTTGTTAGTGGAACAAAGGCATGTCAAGGTAGGATTTAGACTGTTTGAAGAGCTTTGTACAGACACACACGCCGATATTACAGCATGTTTCAATGTCAGCTGTAAACCTGAAACAAACATCGGAGACATACAGGGTGTGGCTTCAAGATAATAGAGAAATATTCTCACATTTGTAAACTAAACAGCTAGGAGACAAATGAACCTCATGTACAACTAAAATCACCATTATTCAATCAGTCAGTCACTTTATTTGGCCCCAAAGGGCATTAAGGGCAGCAAGGACAGGCTGGATAAAAAGAAAACAGAATACACAAATAAAATAATATAAAACATACATTATAGATCATAAATAGGCTATATGATGGCTGCACCTGCTGCCACACAACTGATTTAAGTGTTGTTAACCCTCCTGCATTCACCTTAGTCGTCTTTGTAGTTTGCATTTAATGGTTCATATACTCATTCAGTTTGTTGACCTTCTGTTAACCTCAGTCACGTTACACACATCAGCAAACAGTAATGATGACACAGCTTTTGTTTGATACAGCTTACTCATGTTTATTTAGTGTAGCTGACAGCACATTAGTTTCCGTGTAGTTCACATAGTTATCTTCTATACAGTGTAGAGTGTCTTCAAGTTTTCCTTAAGATTAAATTTTTTTGTTTCTGACCAGTGTTGAGGATTCTGCTGCTGTTGGAGGGACATCTGGTCAGGCTCACTGAAGCTGAGGTGGTAAATATGATATAACACATAATTTATGATATATGATTGTATTTTGATGTAATTCACCTGTGCAATATTGTGGCTTATACACTGGTATTAATACTGTATTTATACTGTACACTTAGGTTAATACTCTTTTTTATGACATTCCTGGCACTTTATTTACTTTACACACACATACATTCCTATATTACCAACAGTGGACTATAATGCAACACCGACCAAGATTGGACCTCAGTTTCTGGGCATTTTAACACACACACACACACACACACACGTATGTATGGATAGATAGATAGTATAATGCACACTTTTTACCTACTTCTTCTTACTATTTTTATTTGTCCATTTCTTATAATTCCCTATACTTATATATTGTATTTCTATTCTTGGTTTGAGAAATTGTACTGTACTGTTTCCCCAGAGATCAAAAAGGTGATACAGAAAGTGACTGATTGGTAAGTACCTGCCTCATCAGGAAGCAGGAGGGAGACCTCTAGTTTAAAATTTTGTTGAATTTCTTTTGAGGTTTTTGGTTAATTCTTGTAATATCTATACTGGAAAGACTAATTGTCCTGTTTTATTCCATGTGTTGTTCGGTTGGGTTTGTCTTTGTGTTACGCCTTTGTTTCAAAAATAGTCTGATCAGCCATTACATATGTTCCCTTTTGTGTTCAGGTCTCGTTTTCTTTGTCAGGTCACCTTAGTCTGTTCAGTTCCAGTTCTGTTTAGTTTACCTCTTTTATGGGCCTTGAACTTCTTTTATGTATTTTTTTCCTTTTTTTTGGTGAATAAAATCAGTAAAAGTAAATCCCTTACAGGCTAAAAATGTAAAAATGAAATTTGCATCATAAATGGGTTTATGTGCTCAAGTCACCTTTTCTGCACAGACTGAAACTGAATGGAAATCACGTATTATTCAAAGAGAAGTAGAAGAGGCCAATGGGACTCAAAATAGAGAATGAGAAGGTAAGATCTGAAACTCTGGATGTGGAAGAATGGACTCTTAATTTCTATGACAACTGCTTGTTCATCAGGCTTTGCTGTTGAGTAGGTGGCAAAAGTTCACACATTATTTATTCAGGTACTTCTTCAGATATGGTTAAACTTCCTTCTCTTTCGGTTTCAGCCAGTTGCATCTTTTGTGCCAATTTTCATCTTGTTACATCTTTTGTCGTTTTTAGTCTTGTCATGTCATGTCATCTTTTATGCTATTTTTCGTGTTGTTATGTCGTTTTCGTCTTGTTCCATTGTTTTCTAGTCTAGTAATGTCTTTTACGTTGTTTTCATCTTGTTGCATCTCTTATGTCTATTACATTTTTTAAAATCTAGTTACAGCGTTTTCATATTGTGATGTCTTTTTTAGTTTTTCATTTTTCAGATGCACCAAGGATTTATTATTGCCATTTCTAATTAGGATGAAATCAGTCTTGATGTTGCAAAGGTGGTGTGCAATGATGCAAAATAAAAATAATCAATAAATAATAAAAAAAAATTCCCTTAACTAAAGTAACAAGCTCTTTTTTAAATGTAAAGAGTAAAAAGTACAGCTATTGGTATTAAAATGTAGAGAGTAATAGTAAAATGTTTTCAGAAGAAATACTCAAGTACAGATACATGAAAACTACTTAAGTACTTACTTCCCACCTTTTCCCTGTTCATAGTGTTTTTCTGTTTGACAGTAAGAAAAAAAAAAAACAGGTACAGATGCAGTAAAGGATCAATACAAGAATAATGGCTTCAGAGTTGCTAACAACAGAGAAAAAAGAAAAAAAAAACACATGCAATTTAATATCAGTTGCACTGTGTGTCTGTGTGAGTTATATAAATCCTTCGCTTTGAGTGTGTTCTTGTCAGTCATTCTATTCCACAGTAATCAGTCGTGGCAATAATATCCTGCCAGATATAAATCGGAAATTATCAGCAATAGATGAGTTCAGACCACTTTTTCATGGCTGTTATTCATGCCAATATAGCAAAAATTGAATCTCTAAATACCATATCATTATGTTTCACGCGCCGACCCTGTACTTAGCTACTTTATCTTGGTTATCAGGCCTCTCCCGTCTGCCCCGTTTGATCCCAGCTGGGACCTAGACACTGACGATACCAATTAGCCTTGGTGGCATTTCCCCAGAAGTACTTTGATCCACCAGCCAACATTGTTCCAACGCTGGCCCGCGCTTGTGTCGCTCGGATTGGACAGGCAATTGGCAGATGTCTTGACTGGCTAGTAACAGACTAACAGGAAGTCTGCGAGGAATAAGGGACATCACAAGCCAGTTGGTACAGTGTGTGTATGTGTGTGAGAAAGATGTGCGCATGTACTGTATAGAGGAGCCTGAATTGAGGATTAGAGCAATTTATGAATTATGCAAATACACTTGACTGAACAGACTGATTCTTGACAGAAATGTAAATGTCAGTATTTTTGTAGCTGTTAATATTTCAATATCATATGAATAAGAAGCAAAAATCTGCCAACTTTAGGGAAAAAATTGGCTGTTCAGCAATTCATTCATCCATCCATCCATCCATCCATCCATCCATCCATCACTCATTCTTACCTTATTTTAAAGGGGTTTTTATTTATACTCTTAATATCATAAAGAACACACATTAGGTGCACTATGATTTTTTTTTAACATAAACCCTTTTTGTAAATCATTATGAACATGTATTTAATCCCTATAACAGGAAAAAACAAACAAACAAACAAACAAACAAACAAAACTCGTCTATGCCTGAGTTCACAGCCCAATGACGCTGCCCAATGAGTTGATGTCACATAAAGGGACGCGTCCAGACTTTTTTGACTGGGTGGCCAAATCAGGCACAACAGAGTTGTCAGCATCAGATGGAATATCTGAAAGACTTGACATCTTACAGAGTTGACAAAATGTTACATTTTTTTCATTTCACACCGTGAAATTTTTATTTTTTATTTTTTAAAGTAGCCAAGAGTCCTCTTAATGCGAATCAAAATACACATTTCCAAATCATATTTCTTATTTAGCTTTGATTTTAAAGGGCTATGGAGTTAACATGTTATTGTCGAGACAAATCTGATAGCAGTATTATTTAATAAGTTTACCAGTCCTTGAACAGTAACCCTGCCTATTTTTAAACCAGGAAGCGAGACAGGGGTTCTAAGGGGGTAGCCAAACCTTTATATGCCTGATTAAATCATGTTTTTGTAAAATCAGATGGGAGTTGATACAACTTTAAAGGGCAAATGTTGTCATAAAAAATATATTTTAAAACAAAGATAGTATATGAACACATTTTAACACCTATGTTCTCAGTAGGTATTGTTACTTTTAAATTTATAAGGCTTTTCATTTCAGTTGTTTGAAGTTGTGAACTCTTGTTTGGGACGGGGCCAAGTTTAGAAATTAAAAAATAAAACTAAAGCAAACCAAAGTATTTTATAAATGACATATGTTTCATATATATGAATCCTTAAAGAATAAATTTTTCACCAAAGAAGTTAGAATTAGAGTTAGTTGTAATAATTTCTTGGTAGGACAAGATTTATCTCAATTGTCAAGAGTGGGTGCCATCCATCCTTCCTCTTTCTCTATACCTCATATTACATTTATTCCACCTCCCACTAATTATTTCTGCCATTCCCTCCGGCTATCTGTCATTAGCTGATGTCCGCTCTCAGGCCTCTCTCAATTCTTCCCAAATGCGTTCGGTTTTTTACGACGAGTCCACAGTGATTACAATCAAATATGCACGGCCCAGCTGGCAGGAAGCCCGTGCTCGTAACCTTCGCCCATAACCTCCAAATGACGGCCTTTAAAGTGGACCGTAAACAGCGGTATCGCCTGTTGGTATAACCCTGGCAAAGCAAACAAATTACATACACATATGCATACATAAAAAAGAAACACTGGTCAGTGGTTGTGGAGGCTCAGGAGGCTCAATGCATAAATCGGAGCTCTAACTTGCAATTACATGGGGGGGGACAAAGTGAGAGGGCCATCTCAACTCGGATGGGCTGTGTCAGGCGAATGGAAGGTTGGTGACATGGTACAAATCCCATGGTCTAAAAACACAGCTCTTTAGACTCCCGTGGGGAGTATTCATGGACGGATCACCTTTCATGACACTTTTACAACGTAGGGACACAGATGTCTGGCTGGCAAAAGAAGAAGAGGGTGTCTGTAGAGAGGGCGCTTTGGACTACAGACTCTTTACTGCCGGCCTCTTGCTCGGAATCCGTTCTTATTGAAAGTCCTGGAGGATCCAATAGGTTTCAGCGGGGTGGTACTTCCATTTTCGAAAATGTGCAAAGCCCAGCAGGTGTCAGGAGTAAATTCTTTTGTGCTCACATATTACAGTAGTAATACAACTGTACAACCGTACAACTGTTCTTTCAGAGAGTGAGCAACTGTGACTGCGTGTGCTGACGACCAACCTGCATCATATGAGGTGCTGTCCTTAATAGGGCAGATTTTAGCTTAAAAACAGGTATTGATCTTTTCACATATCGACGTCTGAGAGCTCAGAAATAAACAAGTAAAAGTTGACTGGTGTGAAGCTGCTCTTCAGATATGCCTTGAAGTGACACTGAAGGATGCCTTAATGATTACATTTTTGCTGACTGACAGAAACATGACAATAAAATTTATCTGTATGATACCTCAAAAAAACTTTGAACCTGACTATAAATTCGACACAACATCTTTTGTGATTATTTATCCATTTCTTTGTGTTGAAAACTGTTAAGTAAAGTGTGTAGGAGAACCTACGGTGGTGATATTACCCAGGTATGCCACAGAGCTATTTTATCTGCAAAATCACTTTCTGCTTGTGATGTGAATAGTCAGATAGGTTTAAATTTGCATCTGAATTTTTCACAGTTCTGGGACATTTATTTGTGTCGCTGTAGGTGTGTAAAGGCCTTAAAACTAGTTTTTTGAGTTTTAATGATGAATACAGTCACTTAATTACACTATTGATTTTATAGTGTTCACAGAAACGGTGAAGTTGCCAGGGCATCAGCTCCTGAACTACAAGGCAATGTCATGTTCATCCACCACCCATCACTCCCCACTCATTCACATCTATCCTAATGCATGGCTGCTGAATTACAGGTGTTCTAATGTATTTTTTGAAGTGGGCATGTTCAAGCTGAAATGAGCTGTTAAGTTGCTCTTTTCAAGCTGATGTTGCCTAAGATTTTTTTTTTATGGATGCATTTGCTGAACGCTGGTGAATCTGTGTTATTCAGGTACCAGTAAATTTAGCTGCTGACTAGTTGCTGCTGTGCACTGTCTGTTGTTTCCATGGTCACATGGCAAGCCAGTAAGGCAAGGTGAAAAATGTCATTGTTCAAGTTCAAGTCAAAGTTCAGTGGCTGCTACAGTGGCATGCAATGGATTATACCATCTAAAACAACCTTATTGTTTGTAACAGTGTGTCCTCTCACATTCGTGAGCATGAATTACCTATTTGTGCTCCCAAAGTGCTGTTAAGTTACAGACTTAAATCACATCGTTGTGGCTTGTATTTTGTTATATTAATACTGTCAGTTTTTGGCTGCTATCAGTTAGCATTGGCTCCAGTTTGGTCCTCTCTTGTATTAACTAAATAGATTCAGAAATAATGATATAGCTTGACAGAGAAATCTGTAATATATTTACTGTAATAAATCATAAAATAACCATCATATGTAATCAGAAATTAAGAAACTATGCGAAGTTGAAATACGCTACAGCCACAGTGTCCTGCAGTATGATATTAATTAGAGTTAAAATTAATGCAGAGTGTTTGCCGAATTAGTTAGTGTCTGTTTATGAGTTGTAAGAAATCATTAATATTTTTTTAGAAGGAGTAGATGTTCATAACAGTTTAATTGAGCAATATGTTAATGGAGTCTGGTGGGCAGTAAGACAGGCAGTGACTGAATTCGAACTCCAGAGTGTGTATTTTCAGAGCTGTGGGCTTTTGTTGTCAAGATAACAGGCATAACTTTACAACGAACGACTGTTGACAGTTATAAACAGCTGATCAACTTGCAGTGGTGGACTCATCCTCACTTGGTGCGCTCGTCTTGCACTCCTGCAGCCTACCTGAGCTTCCTCGAGTCTGGGGAGGAGGGGGAGGACAAATCGAAGCAGCTCATTTCAGCCAATTTAATACACCATCTATGGACTGCAGTACTCAGTTTTGGATGCACAATTGTTGCATATTGGTCTTTTAATGCAATACAAAATAAAGAGTAAAAGTCACTGGACCATGAACCATCTAATCTAAATAAATTTTATTTTGATTTTGGATGAGGGTGCGTAGCGGACCTTTTTTCTGTAAAACATGTTTTCTTTTGAATTCCAATTATTGTCTAACATTGTGTTCTATACAAATGATTCATTTGAGAGCAGTAATTAGTGAATTGTGCACCCAAATATATGTAGTTCAATTTACCCGTGGCACCTCAGGCTCCATAAAAACGTAATTTACGCACATGCATATTTCTCTCAAGAGCATACATTATAAAACAGAAATATAAGCTAATTTTCCGTCATAGTGAATTAGTAGTAAAAGTGAAGAGAGAATAAAAAGCAGAATGAGGATGTAAACTGCTGCCAGGAGACAGGAAGGGGGGCATGACGAACGTACTGCAGGAGGAAGAGAAGAAGAAAAGAGGGTATTCATAAATCAAAGTTGATGGGGGTGTGTGAGGAGGGTTACCCCTCCGCACCCTCCCCCCACCCACACTGCTTCTCTCCCCTTATATTACTTTAATTGAAGTCGTTTAATAATTCTGAAACTATTTTGCCCTGAGCGTGCGCTACCCATAAATCCCCAGTTCTGTACACACGCTTAAGCTACACTTAACATTCCTCCATGCTACTTAATCTTTCATCTTCTCATCCATCGCTCTCTGCCCCCTGCCCCCCACCCCCACCCCTCCGCCCTGTCTCTGTCTGTCTCTCCTCCCTCTTTTATCCCTCCACTCAATCCCCCTTTCAATCCATCTCCTCCCCCCTTCTCTCCCTCTGCTTCCCACCCTGTCTGTCTACTTCATCTCTTTTTTTTCTTCCTTTAATTATCAGTCTTGTCAACGTGTCCTCAACCTGTTTGTTTGTCTCTGTCTCCACCAGTCCTCATTTCTAACCTTCCTGGGAGACAAATGCTCAGGTAGGAGTTTCTGTATGTTTCCCCCTGAGGTCATTAGGTTTAACCCGAGGGGAGGGAAAGTGCAGTTTGCACCCTCATGTTTACCTGCAGGTATGTGTGTGCGTGTGTTTGTTGGAGCTGGCATACCTCTGCCTGCTGTGTGTGTGGGCGTTAAATGTGGGCAAAGGTGGAGGCCAATTATTTCCCTGGCCTTTCTCCCCTCTTCCCAAACCACAAGCAGACGGCAGCCGTGCTGCAGTAAATGGCACGAATTGTGATTTTCCACATGGTCCTGCTCAAACGCACACATGCTCACCGACAATGCCTCCTGAAAACAATGTTCCTAAACCCTACAACTAATCTGCATTAATTGGTTTTGTTGCAGACGTAATATAATACTTATTAACCTGAGGAAACATGTTTTTGGTGTCTACTGTACCAACTCCTCAGAAAAATGTCTCTTTAGCTGCCAAATGCTTTACAATGTTCATCATTTGGTCCATCCAGGTACTTTGCCCTTGCAGCATGCCCTCCACCCCTTTTTCAGGTGAAAGCAGCCCCTCTAATTTGAGTGGTAAATGTGAATTCTGAGATTTTTGGCAATTTAATAGCATAAAATTGGAACACCATATTGATTTTTGAGTAGGAGCCCAGGAGTCCTGTTGCCAATCAATGCTCGGCATCGTTATATACAGTAGAAATAATGTAACTACCCCAGACTTTTTCTGTCATTAAAACACTTTATTTAGCTGTTTTGGTAGCCTGTCCAATGAATAACTGCACACTAATTACATTGCTGTGGCAAAGCAGTCTCTATTTTAGTTGCCATTTGTACTTATTATGAAGTAAAAAACAGGTGGGTTTAACCACCACTTCATATTTTACTTCATGCTGTTCACAAGATTAATTTTTAGAAGGTAGGTCAGTGCAATTTATCAGAATTATTAACTTTAAAATACTCCTTGCTCCTGGCATTTTTTTTTTTTTTTTTGAGTGGAATGACTGTTAAACCACACTCCATTCTAAAAGCACAATTTTTTTCACAGGAAAGCTTTAGTTACACCATCACTAAGACTTTTCTGATTTGCTTTGATCTACAAGCACAATGACGTTTACTCAGTAACATGGTGATGACGATTGGTGATGAAGTTTTTTTCACAGACATATGAAGTCCGTTGGCAACACCTTAGGCCTAAGAGATGTTCCATCAAGCAGAGGTGAGGTTGATGAAGCAGCAAAACAGGTCAGCTGGGAGATTTTTAAGAGAGTTAGCTTTGCATTTGTTTTCAATTTTACTGTCTGAAAGTTTTGATTTATTTTTATTGATTTGTTTCTCCTCTTCTCTGTACATAATTCACCAAGCAATGTTGGTGACATTAACAAGTAACTCTGGGTTGTGCCTAGACTCTTGGAAGAGTGCTGACTGATTGACTGATTGGGCCAGACTCACAGTCTTAAGAGAATTAGACACAGCCAATACAGACTTAAGCATAACACCAAATATAATATCTTGTTCTACTTCTTGTGTTTGACTACTTTGTGAAGCGCTAAAGTTGCATCCACACAGGAAAAAAGATTGATTTGAAGTGTGAGCCAACATCAGATGTGACCTGACCTTTGCTTTGCAGACTAAATGTCAAGATATTTTCAACAATCTGCCTTTTTTCTCTTCTTGAAGTACACCAGCGCGTAGGCTTTGAGGAAGATTATCCATTCCCAGCTGAGTGGGAGTCTTGACTCAAGTGAGTCAATGTTGAAGGTTCCCATTGCATATAGTCACAGCCAAACGGAGATCAGCCGATAATGTAACACGACACTCAGAGGTTTCTTCATCTTTGGTTATGAATCAACTGTCATCACATTCTTTTTATATGAATTGCGCGGAAACTCCCTCCTGTCCATTCACCATATTTCTAATTTATGCTTGTTAATAAAGTGAGAATGTTACAGCTATATATAATGTGTCAGTTCACATCAGTGAGTTCCTTTAGAAAGGGTTGTTCTCAGGGTTTCCAGGTCCAAGGTTTTCCTGAGAAACTGTCCACTTTTGATGTGTTTTCAAGGGTTGATTTTATGTATGTATGTATGGAAATAGAAATAGACTTTTACTTTGAAGGCATGCAATATCTGACATCTAAAGAATTTGAAACCTGTACAAAAAACAAACAAAAAATACATTAGTTACCATTATATATATTAGTTACCATTAAATGTAATTTTATACTCATTTTCTTAATAGTGAAAACTGAAAAAGTAAAAAAAAAATGCCCCTGGTCTAACCTAATATCTAATCCATATTCTAAAATCCATCTTTTAATTAAAGAAAGATATTCAAAACCAAATCATGCAATGTTCCATGTTAAGGCAAGTGAAAAGACAAAGCAACAAGTCAGTTTGTGCCCCACTGAATTGGTCTGCACGTTCACTTTATTCAATGTATAATAATATACTGTATACGACACTGTATCTAACTTTTGTGGTGTTACTTTGTAGATATCACAACACATATTTTGAGCTCTGGTATTTGGATGATTTTAGGGCCGGTTTTGTCGGTCGTTGGGCCAGTTTTGTCACACAGATCTGGCAACCCTGGTTATTCTCTTCATTTCTGTGGATGGGAGAGGACAGTTGCTGTTGACTCGCATGCAGCTGCTCCAGTGACAGCCTCAGTGTGCAAACAAGACCTTTAGCCCACACACTGAGCTAACTAACCAAAACCTTACTTCCTCCTTGCTCCAAAATAGCCACTATAAATAGAGACCGTGTCTGTCTTATTTTGGAAAAAAAAGAAAGACTGGGACCACGCCTATCCTTCTTCCTCCCTGCAAAAATGCAACAAGGAAAGAAATAGGCAACTCTTTTAGAAGAAAGTAAGACTGAAAATATGGTGGGTTTGTGCGATTCATCAGCCGGGTTCTATTCAAATCCAAATACTGCTGAGAGCGGCAGCAGAGCTCTGATAATTGCCCACCACTTTGGTCAAAGAACAGGGGAAGAAAGGATAAAAAACAACAAAAAAAAGAAACTTCCTGTGAAATAAGCTTCCCTCGCAGTCGATGATTACGTCTGTCCATCTTGGCTCTAAGAGCTCGGTGTTGCTGACATTTGTTAAAAAAGCTTCACCTCGCCCCTAACTGTGAGGAAAAGCACCCGGACGTTGAGTGCCATTTATCTTAAATGTGTGGTGGGTGCATTAGGCCTTCACCTATGGGGAAAAGTGTCAAGAATTGATGAATAAGTCACAGTACTCTTACTTGAAGCCCCACTCCTGCACCTCTGTGTGGAGCAGTGCATTTAGTTCACACCTTGAACTAAATACAACGCCGCCATTATTCTCTCAAGTCGAGAGATGAAAAGAAAAGAAAAATGGACACGGGAGCAAGATGGTGCTGTGAACCGTGGCTCTCTTGCTGTGCTGAAGTATTCATCCAGTGGAAGTGAAGGTAAAATGGCTCCTCCATTCAACGCCGACACCCAAGGGTCTTTGTCCTCCATATTTTTCACACTTTTTGCCTTAACAGAAAGTATTCCATTAAAGTCATCCAGTAAGAATTCTGGTCTTTTTCACTCTCCATTCGCAACCCACCTTACTACTTTTACCCGATCCAGCCCTATCATTACATAGTTCCAGATACTGCTCGCAAAGTGCTGCAGCACGGCTGGGTACCTGAGGAAGGGCAGCATATGGACTGTAATAATCCAACCAATAGACTCAGAGGAATCTTAACCTCACTCAGAGATACAACATTAATAACCACTTTATTTAAATCACATTGATCATTTACTTATTCAACCAGTCAATCAAGTAATGTAATTTATTATCATTATATAACAGGGCTGCACAACAGAGAGAGAGTTTTAGTTCCTTAATGCTACACACACATAGAATTGGATTAAATATAAAATAAAACAATATATACAGTTATATACATATACACCTGGGAAATAATTCTGTAGTGCATTTTTTGAATTTGCGTCTGGATCAACGTAAACAGCAGCAACGAGATAGTTATGATAATATGGTCGACAGCTTCACATAAAATTTCAACATAAAGGAAACATTGTCCTTCAATTGTGGCTGTGTTTGATGGAGGCCTGGTAACGTTCTCCCAATGTACTGAGGCTGTCAGTCCTCTGCAGTGGCTTTGCTGCATGTCATTCCCCAGCTCTCTCTCTCCCTGACCTATGAATTAAAGGCATGAACAAGCTCAAAACAAAACAAAGCCTTGACTGTTTGATCATGAGGCATCATCAGTGCAAACACAGAGTCCTCCTTCCCTTGACTTTGCTTCTTGTGTCCAGGTCTCTGTAAGATGTGGGCACAACAGTCTCTGATTTCCTGTCGCTTCGCAGGCCTGAGCCCCATTTTGTCCGGTCATTTTCCTTAGCCAGGAACGGCTGGGTTAGCATGGCTCTTATCCCCTCCCTGTGGTGTCAGCAGCAATGCTGATGTTGTACCGGACCGTTGTGGTGAACAGGGAGCTGAGACAGAAGGCAAAGCTTTCAATTTACCAGTAGATCTATGGTCACAAGCTCTGGGTAGTGACTGAAATGATGTCATGGAGACAGGGTGAAGAGCTTGGACATCCGGGAGGAGCTCGGAGTAGAATCGCCGATCCTTTTGCATCGAAAAGACCTAGCTGAGGTGGTTCGGGCATTTGAATAGGATGACTCCCTCTGGAGCTTTTCCAGGCTACCCAAGGGTAGACCCAGAGCCTGCTGGAGGGACTATCTCATCTGGTCCCCCAGGAAGAGCTGACCCTAGATAAGTGGAAGAAAATCGACGGATGGACGGATGGACTGAAGGACCTCCACTCCTTTTGAGGTGGTCTGCGGCGGTGCGTCCAGCTAAACTGGCTAGATAGTTGAAAGGTGCATTGGTTATTGGATCAGTGTCTGCTGCTCTTTAATCCAAACCTCATCCTTCCTTTTTCAGTGCCTCTGCCATAGCCGAAACTTATTGTAGCAATAAAGCTAAAAAATAACTGATTAAAACAAAAAAGTAGTGAAGTTTGCAGAAGCTATAGTGTCTGCATGCAAGATAAGTGTAGCACCTTTCAAGAACAAGGTAATCCAAAGTGTTATATAAGACATAAAGGCGTTTAGACATTGCATAAAAGAAACAGGAGGGAAAGTAGAAGAGGGGATGAATATAAAATGATACTGTAGTAAAAATGCTGTGTGAGATATGAATACATTTGATTTAATAAAAGGCTGTGGCAAACAAAACTTTTCAAACTTCATTAAAATGAACTCAGAGTTTGGAGCCGATGTATTCTGGGAGTTTGTTCCAGATATGTGGAGCATAAAAACTGAATTCTGCCTCTCCGTCTTTGGTTTGGACTCTGGGGACAGTAAGCAGACCAGTCCCAGAGGATCTGAGGGTTTGGTCTGGACGATTCACAACGTAGCAGCAGATCAGAAATGTGTTTTGGCCCCAAACCATTCAGCGCTTTATGAACCAACAGTAGTGTTTCAGTAGAATAAAGATCTGAAAAACTGGAGTGATGTGATCCCCTTTCATCACAGCAGTGTTCTGAATGAGCTGCAGCTGCCTCATCAACACCACGACAGTTCTCCAGCCTACGTAAGATAGCAGCATGGAGAAGTTTCTTTTCTAAGTCTTTCTGAGAAATAAGTGCTTTAAATCGTTGCTACATTTACGTTGACAGTATGCTGATTTTGTAATTTACTTAATCTGGACATTAAAATGTAGTTGAGTCCATAACTCCACCAAGAGTTATGGTTTGTGGTCTTTATTATGAGGCATTAAAGTTGAGCGCTGACTTGAAATTGCTCTGCCTGTGCTCCAAAACCAACTATTTTTATTTGTCTTTGTTTAACTGGGGGAAATTGTGGCACATCCAATCATCAGTTTGTTTTACACACCTACTGTCAAGGCTGTATGGGATCACAGTCACTCAGGCAAAATAATGTAGAGGAGATTACATGAGAATATACTGTGCACATAGATGCACAACAGCATTAAAGGTGGACTGTGCTGTTCTAAACCAATACACTATTTATCACATTTAGCGAATATCTCCTCTCGATCCTTTAGCTCCCCATTCTGTGTGAACGCTGAAAAAACCCAGGTGTTTCTGCACAGCCATGGTTCTGTCAATGGGATGTAAACAAAGTGCCTTGGATTGAGCCACACAACACTATTCCAGCCAATCAGCAACAGGAGACGTCCATACTCATGTGTAGGACAGGGGGAGGGGGAGGGGAGATGAAGGAAGCACGACTGACTGTGCGCGGTTCTTTCCAAAAGCAAAGCGAATATTTGCATTACGTCACTCGCGCAAGTGTTGTTTATTCACCCCAAACAGGCAACCGTAAGCTCAATAGCTTACGGTTGCTTACAAAGGAGCAGTGGTGGAAAGAGTACTGAAAATCTGTACTGAAGTACAAGTACTGTTACATTGCTAAAATATTACTCAATTACAAGTAAAAGTACTGGTGTTAGAAAAATACTTAAGTAAAAGTACAAAGTATTCATCAAAAAAACTACTCAGAGTATTAATTACTTTTAACCAAGGTCTCTGCCACCTTTCCAGGTTGCAAACTTTGTGCATTTTGCTTTACC
>JAJHUR010091463.1:0-25218 GCA_027495735.1 Lutjanus campechanus
AGGGATGAGGATGAGACACAGGTGAGGGCAATCAGAACAGGTGAAAATAATCAGTGATAAAAAAAAAAAAGCGGGAAAACAGACAAAGACAGGAAGTAAAAACAACGAAGACACGCAAGGGAAAACCAATACTACAAAATAAAACAGGAAGTGACAAAGAAAACTCCACACCATGACAATAGAGGTGTTGCCAAAGTTCTGTTTTTGACATGCATGAGAGAAAATAAAAATTTTGTTGCTGCTGTTCCTTGCACTACATCTCATGGAGTGTTTATTACTTTCTTTTTTAACACAGTAAACATGTGGTTCAGAGACAAAGGCCCTTTTAGACCAAGCAAAGATATCATTGTCCATTGTGATGTTTCACTTTGGACATCATCATATGTCTATTAGGCAAAAACAAGACGTTTGCTTACATTGGTGAAACCTGCGTATCTCTCAATGGTGCGATTGTTGCTTGTTTTTTTTTGTTTTTGTTTTTTTGTTTTTTTTTAGCTTAGCTTCCTTAGTACAGCTATCTGACTAACTTTGTTTCAGCTTCATAGGCTGAATGTTATGGACATGTAATGCTGAGACGAAGATGAAGATGACGGGTAAGTGTGATTGCTTGGAAGACAAATGTAGTGCAGTTACCTTCCCTCGTACTGTACCTTCAGAATCCCTTGCTGTTTATGCATATTCCATTTGCTAAATCAAGACCATATAAGGAGGCAAAGGTCGCAATGAATAGAGGACCATCCTAGATTTTATCGTGACTTCCTTTGTATTTTGTTAAATGCATTTGATGCCTGATACAGCACGATAACACCCCTGGGCTCTGGTACTTTGAGGTAATGGTCATGAAAAGAAAAGGCAGTTGTTGCATTTTACGAGCTAGAGGGAGGCACCTAGACAAAGATGTAGATGGATTTTTCCCACTGTATCTGTATATTGCATAAATGCAGCTTTAGAGCACTTGAGTGGTGTAGCCTGTTAAAATAGCAGTACCCCTATAGAAGCAAGTTTGAGAAAATGGACTATCAGGATGTAATACAGGCAGATCCCATTGCAGCTTGAGTGTTCTTGCACTGAAGGGCTATATATTAATCGCTTTTGGGCTCAACTGCTGGACCTGATTTTTGCCTTTAAGTGTGTATCAAAGTACACACTGACAATGACAACAAACTAAATTCTACAATGAAGTGGTTGCATTTTGAGAAAAAATAACAGATAAAAACTAGGAAAATGTACTTGACATAGATGGGGACATTAAATGCAGGTTGGCACCCCAGTAGGCAATAGGATAGAAGTGGATGAATTTTTCAATGTTCCATAGTTTCTGCTGTTCCAGAAATAATCAGCAAACTCTTCAGATCTAAACCTCATCTTACAGGTGATAATGCTGGATGTGAAGAAACACTCTATGGTGAGAACATTTCCTCTCCCAGAAAAAAAAAAAAGTGTCTCAGTGTTGCAGCCTAAATTTGTTATATGCGATTTCAATTGTGCTGTCACATAGAAAAGTCTGCAGAGCGCAGCTCGAGCTGGGGTAAAGCTGAGACCGAAGGAAGATGCACTGCCTCACATCTTGATGCCTAAAACTGCTGATGAGACTATGAGAGAGTTTGATCATGAAGTCCCCGCTGTGGCTTGGCTTCTGTGACAGAGCTGTGACCATCACTGACTGCCAGGAGCAAACACAGAGACAAATACACACTCACGCACACGGGTAAGTGGTGTCTACACAGGATATGTTTGAACTGTGTTTTTCAGTCTCACATGCATCTGACGGACCACATACTACCCATAGATGTAAGAGAAGCCAGTTCGCTAAATGTTTTTACAAGAAAGATAAATACGTAGCTCATCTCGTAAGCCTTTAACCAGTGTTGGGAATAACTACTGTAATTACTGTAGCATTAGCTTGAATAAGATTAGCTTGAATTGCTAAGCTAGTCAGTTTTTATTAATACTAAAGCTTGATTTGAAGGCACGATGAGGCTACAATAAATGTATCAAAAATACCAAAAGTTTTATTGTGTTTTATTGGTCGACAACTTACATATTTTATCATGGTGATAATTCAAACAATGATAAGATGAAATTTGAGTTCTTTTGTCTCACACTGTGTGACACCAACACTAATAAAATTTGTATTGAAACAAAAAAAGTAAAGCAAAATTTACTTTTCCTTGTAAGTAGTTACTTTTATAATGTAGTAATATATGAATATATAATAACCAAGAATTTCCTGATACCGGTGTGAGAATGTGTTCCATAATTGTACCTCAAAATATCTTGATCTTGGCGTATTTTGTGGATTGCGACTGTCTTGTTGTTCCCAAGCTGCAGGTTCAATTCCCTAAATGGCTGCATACCTCCAGAGACACAGGGGTATCTGTGTGTCACCCTGTGGAAGATAATATGATATTTTAATGTGTTTACACCATAATACCTATTCAATATATAGGTGTACAGTATAGGCCTTATCAGCCAACAGCATCACCTGTCAGATAACTGTAGTGGAGCTACTTGGCTTGAAGTAAAGTAGCCTTGAAGTACTTATAGACACCTCTTTCTCTGTCTGTCTCTATTCACATTGAGCTCACCCATTTATATTGCCTCAAGAACATTGAACTTGCCAAGGAGTGAGCTTACTTTTGAATTTGAATTAAATGAATTAACCTTCATATCAAATGGATAGCCTAAACCCACCTGCTGCAGTGTGATTCTGTGCAAAGAGACGGTCTCGCTCTCCTTGTTGCACTGCAGACATTCGAACAAGGAGGGTTGGTGTGTTACATTTTATACCGAGAGTCAAGGATTCTTAAACTTTATTCCCTTTTTTTGACAACAACTTTATTTCCACAGGAAAGAAAGAGGAGAAGTGAGTCTCTGCCAACTGGCACTGCTTCTCTGATATATGCAGAGGGGTGCTTCTAAAGAAGATTGTTTCCTTTTTAATAGTGAAGGTAAGGTGGCAACTCTGCCCTCAGTGCATAACCTCAAACCACAACTGCAGACATCTTTAATCTTTGTCTCAAACTCTTCATTAAAGATGACTTTGGTTACTGAGTTTCCATCCGAAATTGTGGCCGAAATAGGATATTTGACTTGGCCCATCACTGGTAAACTCCCAGGCCACCACCTGCTCCGCTACAGAGTCCTGTTGCTCAGCTGCTGAGGGGGGTCACCGTGGAGCAGGGTGTGAGAAAAGTCTCTGCTGACTGGCGTAGCTTCTCTGATATGGGGGCACTTCTGAAGAACATGGTTTCTTTTTTAATAGTGAAGGCATAAGGTGGAGACTCCCTCCTCAGGGTCAATAACCCCGAACTGCATAACCGCTGCCCTCTTTAATCTTCATGGCAAACTCTTGATAAAAAGTGACTTCTGTTACTGAGTTTCTGTTGGAAATGATGGTGGCAGTATTCTTGATGGTGGCTGGCCTTGAACCACTACTGAATAACTTCACCACTACCCACCACCCTGGCCTGCTCTGCTACAGAGTCCTGTTGGTCAAAAATTAAGTGCGCCTCATGTATTCATGAGGCTGCGAGCTCTCTGCAGCAGCCGTGGGTTTGACTCCTGCCTGTGACCCTTTGCTGCATGTTATGCCCCGACTTTCTCTCCCCCTTTCCTATCCTCACTTTGGTTGTCCTAGCAAAATAAGCTCTCCCAGAAAATTCACAATCCGGCCCTTATCATCCCTGCAGCTGCTGAGGAGGGTTACTGTTGAGTAGGAGGGCCTCTGCTGACTGGCATCGCTTCTCTGATATAGGCAGAGGGGCGCTTCTGAAGAACATAGTTTTCAACTCTGGCTGTACGAGCGGCGCATTTGCATGTAATTTAACAGTCCTTTTTCTATCTATCCATCCATCTTCAGCCACTCATTCGAAGTCAGGTCGAGGAGGTAGCAGTTCCAGCAGGCAACCCCAGGCTTTCCTTTCTCCAGCCACATTAGCCAGCTCTCACTGGGGGATCCCGAGGTATTCTCAGGCCAGGGTGGAGATACAATCCCTCCACGTAGTCCTCGGCCTGCCTGGTGGCCTCCTCCCAGCTGGAAGTGCCTGAAACACCTCCTTCGGGAGGCGACTAGGTGGCATCCTTACGAGATGCCCGAACCATACCAACTGGCTCCTTTCTATCCCTTAGTCCCTTAGGAGTGAGGGAACTGCCTTTTTCAAAACACATAAATGCTTCAAAATTCATTAGTGGTGGAATCTTGATGTATTTTATGTCGCAGAACAAAATGTGAAAATCTCTTAAGCTTGTGTTCACCACAGACCTTTTTTTTCAGGCAAAAACCGGAAGAACTCATATCTAGATTTTAGGACTCACTCCTGCAGTACTGTGCCTGGACACATCCTGTGTAGACACAGAGGAAGCGCTGAAGCTGGTGCTCAGCACATGATACATCCCGAATTAATTCATTTAAGGGCCTCCTCAACAGTGGAGGAGTCTCAGTGGGATTACAGAGAAGGCAACATGTATTGATTGACAAAAGCCTCGGTTTACGATCAGTGATTACTGGTTAAGCAATGTGATTCGTTGCATGCTGAAGTATGAGTAGAAAAAAAAAACATCTTTTCAGTTATGATTCGGGGAGAAAATACAAAGAGAAATGTCACAGATTGGGTGGCTACAGAGCCACAATTGGCTTCAATTTCTGTGCAAACAGCCATAACAGCATGGACAGAGCACACTTCATTGTTATTTTTTTATGCTTTTCACAGATCCATCATGTATATTGTTGGACTGTCAGCGAAGCATGGACTGTATTTCCTTGAATAAAATAGCCCTGGCTTGGATGTATTTGCTCAGTGATGCCTCAATAGCATTTACTACCCTCGCAGATGGCTGCTCTCCTATAGCCTGGAGGAACATAGTCAAGTCTGAGCTGCTTTTAACTGTAAACCAGTGAGCTGGCTTCAGTTGTGTTGATATTACAAATATCTCAGGGAGAGGAGTATATTTATCTCCAGAACACTGGCAAATTTGAACAAGAGAGGACTCTGAAGGCTTGACATTTTAAGGGTAAAAATGAATGCATATGTAAGTTCACAAATAAAGCCTGTGGATGCTCCCCTCAGGTTAATAAGACATGATCAGTTATGTTGAGCATTTTCCATCCCACACCTCCACTTTGCTGTTTCTAGTGAAGTCAGGAAGCTCAGTCATGTAGCAAGCCTCCCATGAGAGAGATGATGAGACTAATCCAAGACCATTCGATCAAATGAAACTTTTCAGTCAAGCTATTTTTCAATGTCACATTTCTTTATGTTTGATCCATGAGGTAGGCTTGTCCCATTGGCATCATCTATCATCATCAAGCCGAGCTACCGGGCTCTCCTGACCACTGAGCAGTCGCTCTCGGGAGACGGATGCCTCCGAGGAACATCTGTCAATCAAAGGCTCGTGGAGGCTTTGCTGCATTTCCATCTTCAATCAAGCACAAAGAAACTCATGAATCTTATATGCTGGAATCTAGTAACAGTCCTCATGTTTGCATAGGTATGCAAGTGTGCTGGTATTTACATGCAGCACACTCATGTGCACGCACAAAGTCTGCACGTATTTCTGTACTCAGTCAGAGTATCTCGTTATCCTCGTAGAGATTTTGGTTGCGCTTTATTTTACAATAGAGTAATAAGATGTAACAAGCTGTACTTTATATTAAATTAGACAAAAACTAGAAATAACATGTTCTTTATTTGTCCATATTAGACCCTTATTAGACTTTATTAAAGGTAATTATGGAGACATTACAACAGAACTGTACTATAAACTAAACTGTATTATTTCCCATTGTTAGAACCACATAAAGTCAGGTTATGGAAGTGAAAATCCCATTCATATTTTGAATAGAGGAATAGGGTCATAATATTGTAACCATCCATTCACGGTGTCATGGAGAAGTACTACACTACCCACAATCCTTAGGTTTAGCAGTGAGGTCTTTAATTTGTGGGGCTCACTGTTACCATGGAAATGCTTACCACACCGGTGAATGGGTAGTTTGATGAGCAGGCTGGCTAGCTAGATAGCTAACATTAGCTAGCATGAGTCATGCTAACAATGTCATTATACCGCAGTGAATATAATATACACACAGTCAACACAAACTATTGTATATTGCAACACTGTTATGAAAACTATAGTAATGACAAGTTAAATTTAGGGAGTGGTAATATTTATAATAATTTCTGGAATAAGTAGTTTGTTCACTCTCAAAATAATTATGTTCAGTCTTGTACTTTTTTTCCACTCTTATTTTTTCCCCTCTGAATAACATATTTTATGGTACTTGTACTTTTATGAGTAGATTTTCAAGTCTGTACTTTTACTTTACTGTACTTTACTTTACTACTTTATTAATCATTGATCAATTAATTGCTGTTAAGAATTTGACTCATAAAACATGTATTAATGGATATTTAATCAATAGTCATGGCAGTAATTGCACTTCATTTGACATGGTTTTGTCTGGGGGTGCCATTTGTTGAATAAGGAAAATTAAATTTAGACTTAAAATTAGAAAGAAATGACAACAAAAATCAAAAATGAGGAAATAAACGTGTTTTGTATCTTATAAATTAGTAATGATTGATTGATTGTTAGCATTTTCTACTACTGGTTCAGCAAAATGCGCAAAATTTGCAACCCTAGTTCGGAGAGGTGTCAATGACATCGATGGCTAGAAGTACGGATACTTTGTACTTTTACTTAAGAATATTTCTAACACCAGTACTTTCACTTGTAATTGAGTAATACCTTAGCAATGTAACAGTACTTGCACTTGAGCACAGATTTTCAGCACTCTTGCCACTACTCGTCCCTTATTACCCTCCAATGAAGTTTAATAAGGGTCAGTGGGAAATAATACACTTTAGTTTACAGTACGGTTCTGTTGTATGTGTGTGTAATATGTATTTAATAACCCTTAAGTCCAATAAGGGTCTCATAAATAGTCTTCTGTTTAATAAAGAACATATTTCTAGTTTTTATCTAATTTGATACAAAGCGCAGGTTGTTACGTCTTATTAGTGTACTGTAAAATAAAGTGCGACCAAGATTTCCACATTCCTGTCACAGATGTGATTCCTGTGCCAGCTTTGTTAAAAGTAAAGCTTCGAGCCAACGTTGGCAAATGAGCCTCTTGGAGGGGAGTGTCTTGAAGCCCAGAGTGTAAACATTAATTTAATTTAGCGTTGGCATCTGTGAGTGTTTGCAAAGGTGCGTGGAGTACTCTAAAATTTAAAAACACCCTCTATCAATCTGCATTCAAAAGATTTGTAAGACACAGTAATAGCTCAAAGCCGAATGCAAAATGAGACGTTGTCAGGCCTTTGGCGGTGCAAAAGCAGCAGTTCATTCTGTCACTCGAGGATCATTTTTGAGCGTCTTTGAAGGCTAATCAATGGCACCCGACGCCTAACTACAAAGACCCCTGATTTAAGCAGTCTCATTAGCAGAAAATATCTAAACATGCCAGTGCTGCTCACCTGGATGGACTGACTGAGTCCTTGAAATATCAATGCATCGAACAGCTGCTGACGAAGTGCTGACAGACAGACTGTAGCAGGGGAAAATCAGTGAGTGAGACAGTCCCCTGAAGACAGGAAGGACAGGACAGACAACAGATTTTAGGATGTTTGCGGTCACCAAAGGTTGAGCACTATTCAGACACGGAAGATGGCGACGTTAATTGGGGTCACACCTCCGGGACATCCTCTTCTTTCGAGGTAATTTTCTTTGGAGGATGATTTGCCCAACAGGATCAGAGGAGGAACTGGTACAAATGAGCCCATTTTTCTTCAGAGACTTAGCAGTGAAGTGGGAAAACTGGGATCATTTCATCAAATCATATCGGTGTTTAGACACAGTATGCTGCGTTCCTCCTTTGCCAATAATAATAAGTACTAGTTGCCAAGTTGCAAGCACTATGTCATTAATCTGTTGTGCGCTACACTCAATTACTCCATTTTCTCCAAGGAGTGGGGAACAGACTGTGGCCTTAACTGTGGTTTCACAACATCTATAATTAGAAAAACAATTATTCAATTCCATGATAATCATGGTTCACACTGTGTAACACACAAATCACACCGTGTATACAGTTGTGGTGTCTTCTACACTGTTCCCTCTCACCTTCAAAGTTCATCTGGGGCTAATGAACACAGCTCATAAGAGCTACATGATCCCCAATGGGTTTAGGAAGATATTTCACTTGTTTATGTTCACCATATGGTTGGTGCGACTTTTCACTGGAGACCTGGGAATAGGGTTACCTTCAAAAGAGGTCTCTACACAAAAAAATGTCCTGTTTCATGTTTGCTTATGTGTTAGATGTGCAGAACACGCTATTTTTAAATGCTGTTTTAAGGTAACTTTGAGGGCACTGTCACTGTTCTTCAACAAAAACACACTCAAGTACCTTTTTTTAAATTATTTATTATATATTTTATTCAGCATGTAAATAGACTTGTAGTGCCAAACCCCACATAAAAGTCCTTAAAAAGTGATGGTTGGCATTCAAAATCTGAAAGTGGTAGAAAGCACCACTATAGGCAGATGTCCAGGCAAATGAAGGGCATGTTTGTTACAACATGTTCTCAGTCCCAAATTGTGAAATACAGCAGCTTGGTCAGAGGCTCTACGCTTCAAACTATGATGATTTGGGTACCCCACTTGTATCAATTTTGCATGTGCAGGGTTCCAAGGTCAAGTTAGCAATAGTAAATATGCAATGGCTGCATAGACTTTCAAAATAAAGGTACAAAAACTACTTGGTTAGATTTAGGAAAACATCAAGGCTCAAATAATCATGTCAGTTATGCACGTTAGTGTACATAACATGACTTAGAATGTAACCTAGCTTTCCCTAAGTTAAAAACATTGAAGTTTCACATGGGACACAAACCCCACTCTCCTGTGCAGAAGTTCTGCGTTTGTTTGATCCATCCATCCATCCACCCCACCACCAAATGCTGACTTTTTCTGTATTTTGTCACCTGACTTGACAGCAAATCAAAACATAATGCTAGAGGGGTACCTACATCGTTATAGTTTGAAGCATATAAAGCTGTATTATTTGTCAATAATTAAAGACACACACACAAACTATGTATGAAATGACAATGTGAAACAATGTGAGAGGTGTCTGATGAACCTACTTTACTGTTGTGGCTCACTTTTACTGCTCTCATAACATCATTTTCGTTGTTTTCAGAGAAAAAGTTCTAAAAACCCTCTTTAAATTACCTGCTATAGCACCAAACAGCAGACAGACACAGGATTTAGCAGATAAAGAACTAGATACTTCCCTCAGGACTTGGTAGAGACCAAAAACAGACCTAAAGGAGGGTGAATATTGAACAACTGCTGGATGTGAAAATAAGCAAGTTTATCATAGCAACTAAAAAGGTGATGATATGCCAATATTGTTCTCACAACCTGTTTTGTCTGCCCCCAAGGTTTAACAAACCGTCTTTTCTTACACAACCTGACAATACACGGTCACTCACTGCTTGACGTGATGATTCCACTATCCTTGATAGAGCAGATGATCTGCAACACCACAAGCAGAACAACAACTGAAGACAAACAACCCCACAGTGAGGCTGAGTCTCTGTAACAGATCAAAAACCCCTGTACGCAAATTAAAGAAGAACACCAGATTACTCAAGAACACTAGACTGAAAGGGGGGTCTAGTGAAACGTGAAGAGATCAGTCTACATACTATTTATTAACAGTTTGGGACAATATAACAATTATTGTTCCTATGAGGAAATGACAAGAGTCAGTGATGCTACACAGTCATTCCCCTGCTCTCCTGTCCAAACATACACATGTACGCAGCAAAGCAACATACAGCCTCTGGTTTGCCTTGCATTTTGCTGACAGTGTCCAGATGTCCACACAGTACTCACTCTGATTGCCTGAGACAAAGTCAGTGATGAAAATAAATGCTTTACCAGAGGAAAATCCAGACCAGATCAGAGCTGGAGGACAGAAGAAAAGACAGCTTGTGAAGTAAAACAGGGCATTTAAGGTCAACCACAGATTTTTTCTTTATTCATCAACTTTATATATTTATTTAAGTTTTGTTTGTTCCTAGTTGACAAGCTTTTATTCATCCCGTCTAACCGAGATTTCAAAGTCCATTTTTTCCTTCATCGTTAACAAATGGAGTCTGGTGATATAGCTAACAAGCTTAGTTGTTTCTGCAAGCATCTATGCATCTTAATGATGTTGAAGCAATTGGTTGTCTCAGTAATTGCATCTTTGAAGGGAACTGCTTCGCAGACAGCACAAATGGCAATCCTCAGATTGGTAATTAAAAGTGTGCAGTCGACGCTGGGATGAGATGATTAAGGCAGTATAGACTCTCTACTGACAGATGATGGAATGAAAGTTGTATTGATAACAGTGCAGAGGAGGCATCAGTGGAGCCCTGCCATGGTGAGGCAAAAAAAAAAAAAAAAAAATTCCACCCATCCACATGCAGCACGCACACATCTGTCATATTATGGTCCGATGAAGTTGAGATCCTCGACCGTATTTTAAATGTTGGACGGCAGTTCTAGGCCTGAAAAATGTATTAAGCAAGTCAGTAAATTTTATTTGTATAGTACCTTTCACAGCTACAAAATCTCAAAGTGCTTCACATCATTAAATGAAAGAAACAGGCTATTTAAAACAAAATAGAAAAAAATAAGGCAAAGATAGGTACAACAATTCAACAACAAATAACACAGCGACAACAAACCATTTGGGAAAGACTGTAATGAATTAAATGGAGGAGCTATTTAGGCATGTTAACCAAAAGCTGGTCTGAATGAAAAACACTTGCAGCTGCTTCATAAAAAACATCACAGGAGTCTATGGATCAAAGTGGTAAGGAAAGTGTTCCATAATGTGGGTGCAATGGCTTGAAAGGCACGGCGTTTGTTAATGACTGATCCCAGAGCTTCCCCAGCAGAACCATCACTGTGAGTATGCACCATGATGCTTAAAACACTTTTGTTTGGCTAGTGGTTACATTTTTTTTCATGTACACCTAAAATTCATTTTTACCCATGTATACCTATGATTTCATATTTATACACATTGCTTTGCAATTAGATAAGTTGTTTATGACCTCGTGTCCCTATTAGACAATGGTGTCCTTATATGTAGGTGTAAGGTCAGGTTTAAGGTCCCCATAAACCATGGCTCCACTTGTATAGTATTCTTGGGCGATCTTGTTTGAGGGACACTACTGAGAAGTGTTTATGAGACTGAGAGCTCATCAGAGACCCTGAGAGACAGTTTGTGTCTTGTTTTCGGAACACAGAGTCTGGGCGCCATCACAAGTGCGCCCACTTAAACATTCCAGGAGGAGCTGAATTGGGTATAGAAGAAGGCTCCGGAAGGCTTGTAACTCTCCATGCGCTCTCCATGGACCAGTCCTCAGTTTGCTGTATTAGCACTTGTATGGTAAACCTTTTATTGCATTGAACTCTTCTAAACTTTTCTTTGGTTTTCTAAAAAAAATGTATTTGGACACCAATGTTGTTGTTGTATTGGAGGACCTGAAGACTTTTGACCCATTTGAGGGCTTTTTTCCAACAACAAGGCATGCGTGTGTGTGTGTGTGTGTGTGTGTGTGTGACTTTGGAAAGTGCATCCTTAAAGGTGCTGATCGCCCCAATATGAATGCAGATACATTTTCCAAAAGGGTAATAAAAAGCTAAATTGTCACCAGAAGATAGCAAATGGGCTCTGAGATTGCATTTCGGTCAATGTGTTGCTTCTCTTTTGCTCCCCACTCTGATTGCTTACCTGCATGCAACCAAAGCCTGCACAAACATGATTGGCCATTACTACAACCAGAAGCCAGAACACTTCAGATGCCAAAATCTTGTCCCTCGCCTATTTTGCATACGCAGATATCAAAACAAGCAACAGGACAACAATACAGGCTCTGGATGGTTTCATGAAATGTACCACCCAAGTTCACTTCCGTGACTTTAAAAGCAATCAGTTAATCCAGTCAAAAGACTTCTGAAAGTCAACCAAACATCTAATCTATTATGTTCATCAATAAGATACTGTTCCATTTCTGATTACTGTGTCTTCATTACAATACAGTTTTTAAATGATACTAAAGAGGCAGATGCCCCTTTAATTGAGGGGCTTTTTTTTGAGTCACTCTTGGAAAAGGTTTAATGATGGTCTTGCACAATGCTGACGGAACTATATCCCATTTAAAGCATGTCTTGAACAGATAAAAGAAGACCTCTAAAAGATGTGAAGATTTCATTTGAAATACCTTCTATTCCAGGTGCTTTCCTCAATTTTGTATCATCTACATCCTCTCTAAATTATGCTATAGTAGTCTCATAATACCAGACGATCTCCCTGTCTACTGATTGTCTGGGGATTTCTAAATGCAAAACAGTTGCTTGAACGTCAGAATGGCCGCTAACAACCCTATACCCCTTACAGTTTTTCAAGGACATGCCTTACTGGACACAACTCTCTCCTCCCATTCTCCTCAGTGGCAGGCACACGACGTCTCCATGTCACCAAGTGAAGGGCCTTTTTTCTTTTTAACTTTAAAAAAATTGTTTCCACTAAGTTTAACTTCTATAGTAATGTGACAATCAAGGTATGTGTTTGGGTCATGGCCTGGGATATTCATAGCCATCTACCTCTTTTTTGTTTTGAGTGACACATTTGTCTAATATCATTTCCATTCGAATTTCTTAGGGCCTGGTTTATGTATTTCTTTACAAGTGTTGTGGGTTGTTGCTTTGTAACACGTCCAGCTGTAATGCTTGTCCTCTCCTGAACTGCCTTTTGTCGAGCCATCAAAACTAAACTGAGTTTGCCTGTATTGCTCCCTGTCAGTTGCCTTCTGGCCAGTGGGTCCTTACGCTTTAACTCCCTTTCTGCCTGTCATTTATCATTCCAAAGTTGTTGTTTTTTATTTTTGCACTCCATTATGGCTTTTCTGATGTGTCCCTGTCTGACTTCAAAAATCAGATTTTGCAGAAAGGTATGTATTCATTTACCAACATATCATATCACCAAATAATCCATACCAGTATTAAGTTATCTTCTAATTTAATGATCAGTAAA
Source organism: Lutjanus campechanus (assembly GCA_027495735.1). Classification (NCBI taxonomy): domain Eukaryota; kingdom Metazoa; phylum Chordata; class Actinopteri; order Lutjaniformes; family Lutjanidae; genus Lutjanus; species Lutjanus campechanus. The sequence goes on from JAJHUR010091463.1 coordinate 13,106, forward strand.
ACAACAGACATTACATTTTAAATTATTTTATATTATTTTTATACTGTGGAGTATCTTTACAACTTTTTAAACAAAAAACTGGAACATGAGTAATATATTCCATGTAATTTTCCATGATAAAGTTGGGGAAAAAAGTTCTAACTGACAACACAAGAAGAAAGGAAACTGTCTGGAAATATTTTAGATCTAACCGATTGGCAGCCCCCTCGCTCTGACATCTCATCATACATTATGTATGTGTTTGTGCATGTGTGTATTTTGGGCCTGTGTATGTAAAATAACGAGTGAAAAAAAAATTATTTCCCCTTGAGGGATTAATAAAGTATGTCTTCTTCTTCTTCTTCTTCTTCTTCTTCCACACCCAGAAGACTGCAAACAACGTTAGCATTCATGGAGTTGTCCAATATTCACTCTTCTTCAAGCTCTGTTTTTGTCTCCACCAACTCCAAACAAATATATCCACACTTTTTAGCTGCAAAATGCTACACAATGTACATGCTAGTTGCTAACTTTGTCTTTCGTGTGTTGGATGCTGGGCATTTAACATATCATGTGTTAATCAGAGCTTTTTCATTGCTGCTGGAAATGAGATTGGTGAGTACATTGAAACTGAAACAGGAAAGTCAATAAAATCAAAACAACGAACCGTAAGATGCTTAAACTTTCCGTAGAGGTTATTTGGAGAGGTTTATCATGGTATTATAGTGGTGTAGGTTTTTGTATCCAGAGAAGATATAATTATAAATTATATCAATGTTGAGCTAAGCTGTAGGTGTAGAGTTTTGCCCAACTCAGAGAACCATTTGTAAAGTGCACTAAGCTACTGATAGCTATAATTTCAGGAGGACACTTTTCCCAAATTAAGCAAATGGGTTACTAAGACGTCCCACTATAGCACCTTTAAGACAGCTGTTAATGTGAATTGCAGAGGTGTTAGAACCAAAGTCTGACTGAACTCTGAGCTGCTGAAACTGGAAATTGGCAAACAGGAAGAGATGGATTTTTAAAAAAATATTTCCCCAAAAAGTTTCAGGTTGAGGAGAGAAGCAAGCATGAAAGAAAATATAAATGGATACAATTATCTTGCTGGCAGAATAATGCAGAGATGAACGATGGCTGACAGAGTAAATACAACAAGATGAAAAACAAGCATTATGTGGAGGCACCACAGAAAACATGACAGACAATGAAGAAAACTGCCTTTACTTTAACATTATCAAAGCATGATATATTGCTATTTCTTATCTACTCTGATCTATAAACAAAAAAATTACTGGTCGGAAAATCTATTCCAGCATCTGCTTTGTATCTGTTGCTATTGGAAACAACAAAACAACCACAACTGCCTCAAGCTGAAATTGTTTCTTTTTACATTTAAGACATTTATTAAAGCTGGACAATGTTCTGAAGGAAGGAACAACGCATTCCCCCTCTTACAAATGAAAGGTTGAATTCATAAGCAGTACAACACATCCTTGCTCAATTTAATACACTCGGGGCTTTTTTCTGCTACAGCGCACTTAGCCTGGTGTGACCAGTACTCTGGCAAATGTTAGTTAATGTTTGAAAACTTTAGATTTCGCTGTGTAACTGGCGTAACTGAGTCAGTTCAAAGGCTTCATCTTCTGTTAGCTGTCACATATGAGGTTTTATTAAAAAATAAAGATGTTGTCTGGTTCCACTTGCTCTCAGCAGGTCTCCTACAGTAATAGATAATAAGTAATAAGTCTTTCAAAGTGAAAAGAGAATCTTAAAATAAATGGGAACTCAATGTGTCATTATCAACAGCTCCTCATACATAAATGACAGAATAGGTTGTTTGCCAGTGACTCCCAAAACAACATATATGTACTGGACCTTTGTTGTCACGTGGTTGAAACAGCTGCAGTTTGGTTAGGTGTAGGCACCAAAACTACTTGGTTAGGTTTAAGAAATTATCCTGGTTTGGGTTAAAATAACTATTATCCTGTAATTTCCACCTGTGGTAACAGGGTTCAGCCAAAGTTACAAAGTCAGATTTTAAGGCTAAGGTCCAGCGTTTCGGTGCAGACACGCCAAATCATGATGACGTGATGACGGATCTTGACGCAACAGAACGCCCCACGCTCCGGCCAGTGGGCGGTGCTTGATTTCGGCTCAAATCTTTTCAACGTGGCGGCCAGGTCACAAACTTTCTCATTTTTCAGATAAACAGTACACTAAAACATGTTTCAGAAAACATTTTAGGCAAGAAATAGGCAATGCGGTTACAGAGTCTTGTTTCACATTTGAACAGAAACGTCTGTTTCGACAGTTTTATTGATATTGCGTTCGATGGACCTCATTTGAATAAAGTAGAGGTGTAGTTGTGATTATGCAAATTCAGATACGACAAACGACTCCTTTCCATAGAAAATGAACTGGACGTACATCAATTGATATGGTGTGTCTGCACCATTAGCCACCATGCAGGGGGCTACTTCCTGTGTTTACTTTCAGTAAGAGACTCAAACACAAACGTTTGAAATGATTCATGTAAAAGGCTCCTGTAGCTTGTCCTTACATCTCTTGTACTGGGCGAGACCTCGCTTACAACGTCATCAGTTTGAATAATCACACGATCATTGACCGCAAACATTCAGTGAACACGTCCAATCATAAAGTCTTACAGTAGATCAGTGCAGTGCAGTGTCTTATATCAAAGTATATCATCCATTCTAGTGTATCAGCCTATTTACAGAGCAGATTAAATGTGCTGTATGTTTGTGTTTAGCCAAAACATTCCATAAAAGATAGAATCACACTATTTACACATTGATAAGAAATAAGCCTAGAATAAACTCTCTAAGTATGTACTGTATTATGTACTTTTTAGACTGTGGAGTTTAGAGTAGAGCGTTAGGAACCATTACTAAATGTAAAATAAAGGAAGCCGCATGTTCCAGCTTATTCCTGTGCCAAACTTATATGTATGCGCTAGAAGCTCCTGTACAAGTAAGATGACATACAACTGATGGCATATGAACTCATGTTTCGCCGATCAATAATTTACAAAGGAGCAACTGACAACGTCCAGATCCCGGGAGATTCCCAAGGTTAATGGCAACCATGCATTAATGGGCTGAAATGCCAGAGGTTGCTTGCTTGGTGGGTGCAAAGGATGAGAAGACATCATTGTTTTATACTGAATGACAGAGTTAGCAGTGTGTCTGAGGTACAGTGAGGTCAAATCAAGAGACAAATCGCTTACAAGGGCACAACACGTAAAGTTTGCTTTAAGTTAAAAGGGACATTTGATGGTGGATTCATGAGATGATTGTTTGCTGCTGGTGTTACAGCCCCGCAGCAGGTAATCAATAATGGAAGGCTGACACACCAGGTCGTGAATACACTCACCAGGAATTCATAGATAATGGTAGAGAATGCGTGCTGTAGTATGTGACAGCAGATGAGACATAGCGTACCTTAGAAAACTAAAGAATGATATCAGTGTCGTTAGCAGAGGAATTCACGGTGTGACAGATGTGTAAAATAGGCCACCTTCACGAGGCAGACCTTCATGCTCGGCTCTGAATTGCTGCTCAAATCTGACTTTTTTTTTTTTTGGATGTTTTCTTCATATCTATTCTAGGATGTAACCAATATCTGACACCAATATGAACTGACAGCCATGTTGAAAAGGCTTGTGTGAAGAGTGACAGTAACAAAAGATGTCACATTTCTGCAGCGTGTTTTGAACACTTTTTGGTTTTGATGCCTGCCCTCTATTTTTGACTTGAATTGAGGCTTCTCCCCAAATATCAGTCAAGCCATAAATTCCACTTCCTCTTCCACTGTTGTTTTTCTATTGTCCTACAGGACAAAGACAGTCCTCGCCGACTCAAGTTGCCATAGTATCAAAGATAAAACCGTACTCTCAGATGGCTCATTTGAGACATGGCATTTTAACACCTCGTTTGGAAAGCTCACTGTCTAAATACTCTACAAGTAAATTGAAAGATGCACCAATTAATACTTTAGCCATGCTACCATCTGTCTGTTTGTCTTTCTGTCCATCTGTCTGGCCAACACTTCGGTCCAGACTAACAGACTACATCTCATTGAAAGGATAATTTAATGACATTCATGGTCCCCAGAGGATGAATGCTGCTTTTAACGATCCCCCGATGTTTAAGTCTTTGGATGGATTGCCATAAAATTTGCTACGCACATTCATACCCCCCCCCCCCTCGATTCTAAGTCAACCCTGAGTCCTAGAAATGGTGTTTGTGTATAACTCTTCTCATATTTATGTTGCGGTGGGAATGCAATTCCTGCCTGGATTATGTTCAAAGACAACATTTCTTTAAAACAATACATTTATTTAATGCACTGGAACCACAAGGAGGTGGTTGTGGTGCAAAGTGCACAACTGTGACACCGGAGTCAGGGGGTTTGGTGCTCAGACACCTGCAACAAAAGCACTTTGGTTAAAGTTAGAAAATATTGTGATTTGGGGTAGATTTAGGCAGTAAATGCATGTGTCCAAATCACTTCTGAATAACGCTTTAGTCGCAATGAGTGGGTAGTGTCTTGCATGATTACCTGTTTTGGCAGAAAACAAATGAAATACATTCAGTAAACGTGATACACTGATACGTTCAGTGTCAACAAATTTGCGACTTGCTGGGTACATAACCTTTCCAAATTATGTTAATAGAAAACATTTTCAGTTGGCATGACATTTCCCTTTAAACACATTTGCTTTACAAATTGGTTGTATAAATGTAATTTCTGGGAGACAAGGCTGTCTAAGTACAGTATGTGCCTGCTCAACTAGGGTGGCTGTGGACTCCAGTCTTGTTATATTATCAACAGAACAGATGAGTGTATGTATAACACATTCTCCCTCCACTCTTCTGAGCATTTTAACCTCTTTTAATTCATTGTTTTGTTTTTCCCCCTGAAACTGTACTGTTACTGCATACTATTTATTTTTATTATATCAGTATAGTGTCTCTATTTAATGTCTGTCTTTTGTCTTGTTTTGCTGTGTAATATAGACTGTTTGTTGTTGTCTGTATGAATAAAACTTTACTTTTTTCACTATAACTGCTCTCAACCGTCTCATGTCCAGAAGAAAGCTGCTGTAGGCTACCTGCCCTGCACCGGGCAGACAATGTGACTAGTGGCATTTAGCAGCTAAATGGCCATATATTACCCTCAGTGATTGGTGGAGACCAAAGCAAAACAAAAAGGGGAGTGATTATTGGACTTGGATTCACCAAGTCACATGAAACATCCTCCAAATAAATGCTAAAGTTGCTCCGTTTCTGCTGGAACACGGTTTACTTACACGTGAGCCGTAACAACTTCATGAGGTGATGATATGTCACTATAGGGTTTGCTTATTCTGCTGCCTCCATGTGGTAAAAACAGTTAACTTAGCTTTAAAGGATCATTCTGGTTTAATAAAAGATGTCAGGTGAGATTCTGGGGGGTTCCAGCCACTATTCCCATCAGTATAATAAGACTAAAGTCACCAAGTTAATAGCTGAGAACTTTAAACACAAACATAGCTAAAACAAAAGAACACCCAGAGGGCAAGAAACACAAGTGCTCAGACACTGAAATATGATGCCAGCTCATTGTAAACACAGACCAAAATCAGGTAAAGATACAATCAATGAAAAGGGTAAAAATTTTAACTAACTTCCCCAGTTGGACAATTATTATTTTTATTTTATTTATATATTTTCTGAAATTGCACATTTAAATGGCCAAAAGAGGCACTATGTGATTGAATATGCACGAATTTGCATAGAAGTCCAAACACGGGATAAAGCCAGGCTCAAAATTCTTGTTTCTTGTTTGCTGATATATTAGAGTCAAAGGTTTTTACAGAGGGAATTGCGGATATCACTTTTTTATCACTCCATAAATAAAAAATTACTGTCAACATCCATATAAAGAAAAATCCACTTTGGCCAAGTTTTTAGAAATAAAAGTTATAAATCAGGCTATAAATGATATATGAACAAAACCCTCTGAAATACCTTCAGAATATAGATTCAGTATAAAATCGAAAAGTTTGGTGCATGTAAGTGCTTCTGAGGTGGAGATCTCCAGCTCAGAGTGGGAGAACCCCCCCCCCCCTTTTTTTTTTTTTTAAAGTCTGTGTAAAGGGAGTTTTTCTTCTAAACACACTGTACATGTTAGAACATAGTTACTGAAAACATGTGAAAAGACTTACAACTACAACAACTCACAACTATGTTGTACTGAATTGAGAGAGTTAGACCATTAAACTGTTCATGGTTTCTGTGATCTTGGGTGGACCTGAACCATGGTCCCCTAAATGCTACATTAACCAACACAAACTGACTCATGAATGACATGTTTTCTGTTGACACTCTGGGAGTGTTTTGTGAACTGGAGAGCTTCACCCATCCTCACATGAGCACAGGGATGAGTAGATATTGAGGGAATTTTCATTTTTGGGTGAACTATCGCTTTAATAGTCAGTCACAAACGTACATTCAGCAACTGTCCAAATCAGCCCAGCAGCTTGCTTCAGTTCCAACACCATGACACAGAAGAAAAAAACAACAACAACACCATCCTGTCACCGTCCTCTGGCTCTGGTGGCTCAAACATGTCCGGACACATCCAATAAAGCTGCTAGACGGAGTGTCTGTGTTTGAGGTTATGTAGGTTGTAGTGGTATTTCATACTGAGACAGTGGAGCGGACACACGCCCAGCATTTCAGAGCAGAGACAACTACTATTTTTTCATGATTTTGAGACCTAATTTTACATACTTAGCAATTTTTTAATCATTCAAATTTGACTAGGCTAAAACTAACACATTTCTGTGCCGTGAAGAGCTCAGGACACACATTTATTATTGCTTTGCACAGACTATATAGGTAGGTATTATAAAACCCCATACATTTTTAGACAAATATAAGACACAACAGATGGATACGGAAAAAAAAAAAAAAAGTATTTGGCTAGATGTCACCACAAAACTTCCCCAGTGTTTCACTTATTTTAAAACACTTATTTTTTGTATTGCAAGTTTTCTGAGAAGTTATGTTCAAATGTGTAAATGAAACATTATCTAATGAAATATGTCCTAATTTGCATTCTTTTTTCTTTTCAGAACAGAAATCTGAACTAAAACAAACAATGTTTTTTTCCTCTAGTCTGAAAGAAGACGTGTTATGGAAGCAAAATAGTCCAAACTCACAAATTGACCAGCCCATGAACAAATAATGTTTTTGCCTGTCGTGTCTTGCCCTCAGACCCAACTTTGACCTACCATACTTGTCATATTTGTGCAGCGGTTTTTTTTTTTTGGTGCCATTTTCACACGTTTCCAAACAAGATGATCTCCAATCTCTGTTTCGCTGAGCACAATATTATCATAGCTGAATTATGGCCAAGACTGTGAAAATAAGACATGAATTGTAATAAAAAAGAAATTATGCTTTAGGTTTTAGGCTATGATTAGGCCATGTCCCTGAAAGGCACCAGCTTTGTTTCCATCTATGGAACTTTGGATATATGATAATTTGATGTCAGCAGCCTTTGCATAATATGTAGTGTTACTGTAAGGTTGTGTAAAGAAATGTTGGCCTCCGCAGACCAGAGTGAGGAATGAAAGTGATAACTGCAGTGTTTGTCATCCTGAGCCTTGAGCACTGGTCTTCCACACAGAGCCTTTTCCCTGTGAACCTGGGAGGAGAGCTCTACAGTCAGCCTGTCAGCTGTCCCATGGTGCTTGGAGAGGGCTCATGGTCTTTTTTAATTCCCAGCCAATCTTCTGTCCATCACACCACTTTATCCCTACTTTAGAGCTCAGCTCAGGTCCACACACTGTCACTTTCTGACATATCTCGCAGCCTACACCTCGACAATACCAGAAAATATTGTCAGCTTCTCCCCCACCCCCCCTCAACTGACTTTCAATATGAACAACAAATCATATTTTCAAACTGGGTGTAGGAACAGAGCCTCCTGCCTGCCTCGCCACACCAATCCACTCCATATTTGCCTTTTTCTGAGCCGCACTTGTGTCTGTGTGTGTGTGCGTGTGTGTGCGGGATGGGGATGTGTAGGATAAAATAAGAGCTCCGGGTTTAGCTCGTGACAGATCATTCTGTGCTTATCAGGTGACCCAAGCAGTTTCTCCGGATTGTCCCACACGAGGCGTCACACGTTGATAATAATGAGCAGAGGCGGATTCAAAGCAGCACAACATGCGCAACGCAGCAGCGAAGGTAAAGAAGCCACTCCTCGAATGCTGCCATTCTCAGGAGATTTCCATGAATAAAGGATTAGCTACAAGCTGTGAGTCAAGCTCTGGTTCTTCTACTTGCTTTACATATTTAAGGCCGAATTTTGCACCGGCAGAACAGGCAGCTTAAAGTCAAAGGAGATTGTGCAGCAGTTTTGTAAAATAGGAGTGAGTCCTAGAACGAGTGTATTGATGTAAGTTCCTGAAATTCTCAACATATATGCCTTATCAGGTCTCTAATTTAAAGGGATAGTTGGGATTTGTTGAAGTGGGGTCGTATGAGGTACTGAGGTACAGTCAGGTTGTTACCTAAATGTTACCTGGTGTTTGGCACACCTCTAGTTTGGAGAAGCAGCAGGAGTAACGGGGTAGGAAGCAAAGCAATGTGTTGCTGTGGGCAGGGTCGGCAGCAAAACATATTTTAGCTACCTAAAAAGATCGATCAGTTAATCAATCATTTTAAGTGTATGTCTTCATGGCTTTGCTCTTCCTTTAGACAAGTTTTTCGAACAGGAATCCACTGTGATACAAGACAAATGTAAATATTCTCTCTAAACCAACCACCTCACCTAGAAGGGTCAGTTCAGATTCACCGAAGCCATAAAAAAAAGCAGACTAGCTAACTGATCATGGCAGCAGTAGACCAGCATCTCCTGTGTTCTGCAAGTTAAATGACTGTTTTTGTCAAAGGAGTCTGGTGGCTTTGGAAAGATCAACATTTGGCTAATATAACTGCAGTTTCCTGTCAGCAAAGGCTGTCTGTCTGTAAAAGTGTCTGACGAGTCCAATTTTTTCCAGAAATCATGGACAACATGTCTTCCAGGCTAAAGAGGGTAAGGAGCATCCAGGTTGTTAACCAGCACTAATTTCAAAAGCCTGTGATGGTATGGGAGTGTGTTAGTACCCATGGCATCGTGGGTAACTCTAACATCTGTGAAAGCCACATTAATGCTGAAAGTTACATACAGGTTTTGGAGCGACATATGCTGCCATCCAGATGACGTCTTTTTCAGAGACGTCCCTGCTTATTTCAGCAAGATAATGACAAGATACATCCTCCACGTTTCACAACAAGTACGGTTACTGACCTGCTTGCAGTCCAGATCTGTCTCCAGTTGATCGTAATATGTGGTGCGTTATGAAGCGTAAATACGACAACGGAGTACCCAGACTGTTGAGCACCTGAAGTCGTACAGTATGTAGAGCAAAACTGTTTCAAAACTTGAACAGGAAGTGTCTTCAGTTCCCAAACACTTACTGAGTGTTACATGATGTAACACAGTAGTAAATATGAGCTTGAGTCAACTTTTTTGGAACATGTTGCAGGCATCAAATTCAGAGTGAGTGCATTTTACATCCCAGCGTTTATAGAATTGGCGTTGTACATTTTGCTGCTAACCTTGTCCCATACTTGCCAAGAGTGAACCTCAAAAAATAGGGAGGATTTTGAAACCAAGGCTGGGGGTCTCGGGTCCTACATACACTTCAGAAAAATTTGAGTTTCATAGACTTTGTTGCCTATTTTCCTACATTCTGGTGACTTTAAAAAAAAATAAAAAATTATAATAATAAGCACACTGCAACACCATTTTATGTTTAATGTGTTTCATTTTCCTTTTTTATTCTCAGGAGAAAATATAGACTAATTTGATCCTCTGGTGTGAACATGTGAATCTCTGGAATAAACCACTGGTGGACTCAGAGCGGGGATGGTGAGGGATGGGTTTTGGATGCAGCTATGATAGATAAAACATGATAAAATGCCTTCTAGGGTGGCCCAATATCAACCACAACATGATAAAATGCCCTTCCACTGGACAAAAACCTGCTAAATGCTACAAACTTAGTTGGCCTCTGTGCACTTTTAAACAGTGGACCCACTTTTAATCTACAGAAGGAGCTGGAACTGTTTCACCATAAATGCATAATGCCTTTTGGCGGTGCCCCACTGCATACAGCTGGTTCCCTTTTTATTTTTTATTTTTTCACCCCTGCCCCTCAAAAAAAGCCACCACTGGCATAAACTAATGTTTTCATTCCTTCATTCATTTTTCAATTGCCCCTTAAAGGAAGATTGCTAGGGCAGATTTTAGAAAACGCTCGCCTCTTGCTGTTAGCTAAACTGTCCCTTTAAGTAATGTGTCAGCCAGCGTGGGCTAAATATACAATATCACTGTGCTAAAATGTACTTTGTTTGTACACTGAGTTTATCTTTGGCTCTCTCCTTGTAAATCTGTAGCTGAGAGTGTTTGGTTGTAGTCTTAAAAAAGCCAAAGATATCCCGCCATGTTGGACATATTTACAGTAAATCAATTTCTTCATGACACAGAGATTATGAGCTGAGATCAGAAAGCTTCCGGTGAGCTCTGAGGAAAAGTCATATCGCTGCTGATTTTATCTTCCAGGACTAATGCCAGGGATAAACTGCCTAATCCATCATACATTTAATTGCAACCTGGATCTCTGCTACTGATAGCAACTTTATGAGTGTGCGTACATGACTTTGATCAAATATTCTGCCTCTCGAAATACCAGGTGATATTATGAGACCGAGAGTCTGACCGTCTTTTTAAAACACCTGCGCTTTGTTTGGTGTAAGATGATGTCTTTCTTATGATGAGTAATGTTGTTTTCTGGCAGCTGACACAACACTGGCTTGATGAGTACAGAATCGTGACTATTTACAGACACAAGGGTGCTTCAGCTCCTGTATCTGAGCTACCTGCTTCTGTGTTCTGAATGGAATAACCTTTTTTTGATGCTGCTGCCTTGGACTCATTTAAGAATTGTGCAAAATTTCCACCAGATCAGCTGTTGTTTGAGGTTAACCTCAGTGGTCGTCTCAAACTGTAAAAACAGACTGCAATAGATTTTTGAATTTTGAGTCCGCTCAAATCCTTAAGTTCTGAAAAAAAGTTTTCACAACTATTGATCTTTTGTTGAAATAATTAACTTTTCTTCTTTAGATAAAGTTAATGCTTTGAATTTTAAAAACTCAAAACATTGTGTTGAAAAAATATTGAGTAAATTCACTGCAGTGAAAGTAAATGTTAAAACTTTGATATTTTCGATTAAAACTATTTAATTTTTCAGGCACTAAAAAAAAAGAAAAGAAAGACAAATGAGGTTCACAGCTCACTCAATTTTTGATTTTTTTTTTTTTTTTTTTTGAGTTCCTAAAACAGCTTATGAGTTTGAGTTGGGCTCAAAACTCAAAAAATCTATTGCAAACCATTGCCTTGAAAAGTTGTTTCAACCTTTTTATTTGTTTTTTTCTTTTTATTTTTTGCATGACTTGCCCAAACAATTAACTGTTATCATTATTTCTGTGTGATATATAGCATGAGGCTTAAAGGGACCGTTCACCCCAAAATCAAAAATGCACATTTCACTAGATATACTAACAGACTACATGTTCAGTAAATTCAATATAGTACTTTTTGAAAAAATTTTGAAATTCGTGTTTTAGGGACCTTTTTAGGAACCTCATTTCCCTCATTAATCAAAAATTATTAGTTAAATAAACACAAAAGAAAGAAAGTTCTACTGGCACTCAACATTTTAAGATAGTAGGACATGTAAACAAATGTAAAGTTTTCACTAATTAATACAAATAATTAATTTGAGCATTCGGTTTTACAGTGAATGGAACTACTGTAAATGGCCCTCAGCTTGGGGTGCACCAAAACGTATATTTGACAAATGTGAGCAGTTTCATGTAGGAACTACTTTCTCTTTACTAGAAAGAATGTAGTTCCGGTAAATTCTAAAGCAATTTTGCCAGATTCTACTGCAGACAGTAAGTTTTTTTTTTTTTTTTTTTTTTTTTTTTTTTCCCAAAATAATTTTTTTA